>PVHY01013429.1:0-41244 GCA_004024945.1 Uropsilus gracilis | reverse complement strand
CTTGTCCAAGATACAAGGAGTGTTTAAATGTAAGGTGGAAAGAGAAGAATAAAATACACTGAAAACTAAGGATACTGCTCAAGAAAATAAAAGAAGATGCAAAGAAATGTTATCCATGCAGGTCCTATATTCATGGATTAGATTAAAAGATTAAACTGTTAAAATGTTACCATATTACTTAAAGCAATTTACAGTCAACACAATACCTATTAAAATCTCAAAGACATTACTTCTTTCTTTCTTTCTTTCTTTCTTTCTTTCTTTCTTTCTTTCTTTCTTTCTTTCTTTCTTTCTTTCTTTCTTTCTTTCTTTCTTTCTTTCTTTCTTTCTTTCTTTCTTTCTTTCTTTCTTTTTTTTTGAGACTAGGTCTCACTATTTTTGCCCATGCAACCGCAGGCTCACGTTGCCCGGGGTACCACAGACTCAAGCAATCCCCAGCCTCAGCTTCCCAGGTAACTGGTATTAAAGGTACGCACCACCATGCCCAGCTATTGTTTTGGGACTAGGTCTCTCTATGTGTCCCTGATGGGACTCGAACCATGATCCCTGGCCCTGGCTGCGGCTTCCTAGGTTGCCATGCCCGGTTGCCATGCCTAAAAACATTCTAGGCTGCTGGGTTTGCCATGATGAAGTGCTGAGTAAGGAAATAATCAAGGTCAGGAACAGCTGTAGAGAGATAGGGAAGATGGTGGCTCTATATCTAGGCAGCAACAGTAAAGACTTGTGGCCAACCAGCAGCTCCAAAGTAGCAAAAATGCCAGACTACCCCCTAAGACCCTCTCCCTCCCAACCCTGCTTTGAAAAAGAGACCAAAACAAACACAAAACTCCATACAAACAGCATCTGGAATCCCACCAATGGCATCTCATTCTAGCCCCGTCCTGGAACTCCTGGACAGGAGCTGTGCTGCCTTGCTGCTTTGCATTGCTGCAAACAAACATTTGCTTTGAAAACTCCACTATCCTCTCTCCTGCTGTCAACACTGCCCCTGGTTCTCCATCCCTGCTGCCGACTGGGGAAGCCAAGAACTCTCAGGTGAAGGGACAGATCACCCACTTTCAGATTTCACAAAAGCCAAGGTCCACCAGACACCCCCTTTCTCCTTCCTGGGGCCGCTACCTTATTATAGTCACTACTGATCAGTTGCCACTCCTTTGACTTCTGGGGGGCTGATAAACAGAGTTCTGAGTCTATTCTGGTTTTGCTCGTTTTGGTGAGGAGCAGGCGTGCACTTGTCTTTGCAGGCTGAATGGAATCTGGAAGGTGCAGGCTCTTTCGAATTGTTTTCATCTGTTTATGGGTTCTTTGGGAGAGGATGTTTCCTTCTGCCTTGTGATGTGGCTGTGCCTTCAACTCCTTTTCTAAAGATAAGAACAGCCCCCTTCCTCCTCAAGCTCACCCACCTGTACCCCACAATCACCCACCTGTACCCCACACTCACCCACCTCCACGGGGCTCAGGGTCACTCATTATCTCCATATTCATAAACTCGTAGAGTTAAGACCTCTCTGAGGCCACCCCTTGGAGGCCAGACTCTGCCTCCAGCTTCAGAGGCACCATGTTTCTTTTTTTTTTTGAAACTAGGTCTCACTGTTTTTACCCATGAAACTGCAGGCTCTCGTTACCCGGGGTACCACAGACTCAAGCAATCCCCAGCCTCAGCTTCCCAGGTAGCTGGGATTATAGGCATGCACCACCACACCCAGCTATTTTTTTTTTTTTTTTTTTGGAACTAGGTCTCACTACGGGCCCCAGGCAGGACTTGAACTGCTATCCCTAGCCCTGGCCGCTTCCTAGGATGAAGCTTACAGGCATTAGCCACCGTGCCCGGCCTCACCTTATTTCATATAGCAAGTTATCTGGAGGTATTGACTGTTCTTCCCCATGACACCTTTAGCAAAGAGCATAGAGGGCTGACACCTGAACCCAAACACTGATGCCTGAGTTCACAAAGTCATCACAAGTACTAGTCGAGGCTTGTAGTAGCTTCTCCTGGGTCATGTGCAGGAAGAAGGCACATGGCAGGTTGATCCAAAAGCCAAGCAGTTTCTGAGCATGTCCCTGATGTGAGGCAGACACCTCAACTTCTGCAGCAGCTCAGTGTCGGGGTCTACTATGCCATCTGTGGGCTGCTGGTTAGCACCATTGCCTCACACCTCTCCCTTGAAGACTTTTTTAAATGCTGAGAAGAAAAAGCTATATATATATTTTTTTTTCTTCTGAGAAAGAAATTTTTTTTCTTCTTACATTGCTGTAATCCCCATCGTTCTCCCACCGCCACATCACCCGGCTCACATTGGTCTTGCTCCCCAAGTTGGCTGTGGCATCTCCTGGGCCTTTGTCTACATCTCTGCCATCCTTCCCTGGCCTGTGAGCACTCAGTTCAGTGCAGGGATGTAAACTGCCCTCAACTTCTGGCATCTTTAGGGTATGGAATATCCATCAGCTCTCAGCTACCCTCACCATACTCTCCAATCCCCAACCATCTCTCTCTCTCAATAGGGGCAGGCTTCCTTTCACACACAACCCCTCAGGGTGACTCACTATGGAGATATACTCTGGGTTGTAAAGCCAGGTTGGTGGCAGGGGTGGTGGATGGGTTATGCTGTATTCTTTATTTAAGGATACAGGCTTTGCTACTGAAGTCTGGTCCTCCTGCTATGCTACTTAGCAGTCATGTAATTTGTCCCCATTCTTCCTCCACTCAATTTTCTGTGCAACAAGTCTCCCTTCCCTACTCAAGTTCATCAGCCATATATAAACATGGCTATATCCCAGCTGTGGAAAGGTTAAAGGTCCTTCTCACAGAGCTCATGGCTTACCTGAAGGGCTTCCTGGCTCAAGAAACAGAAGGAAAATGGACTTTTACATAGCAGATGGGGAAGACTTCAAGACAAACTATTAAAATGACTGAACATCCCTGATACCTAAGTAGGTAAATCTAAGACATACCTAGATTGCACCTGTCACAGGGCTTAGAACTCAAGGATGATGACAACACTCACAATATCCAGTGACATTTATTGATACTCCACATTTAGAAATTAAAAAACCCCTTCTCTGCAATATTTCACAGTGTCCTTAACGTTGAAATAGACACACATGTGCATACACACACATTGGTTGTCTTATTTATATATTCATGAATGTATTTATTTATTTACCTAGCATATCAGTTGTCACTCTATCAGCCCGTTTCATTGGAGTAGTTGTTTCACCTGTGGGATTTTATTGATTCTATGGTTTAAAAAAAAGTGCTGCCAGGCTTAACCATAGACCAGAGACAAGGTACACTCTGGGCAGAAGTGAGGGATTTGGGGTATGGATGTAGAAATATGCTTTATATGAGTGGAGGTCAAATGGCAACTTTAAATGATAAAAACTATCATTAGAAATACTTGGCATAGCTTAGAAACCATTGAAGTCTGGTGGTGTTTGCATGGCTAAATTGTTGTACTATAATCAAAACTCTATTTTTTTTAAAGATAAGACTCTTTGAAGTGTCTCTTGGGCTTCTGATTTCCTTTGACTTGGCCAATTAATCACAACATAAAGGAGCTATGGCAGCTTGCTTTGGGCTACTGACTGAACATTGCTTCTGAGAAACCCATGAGACACTGGTCATGAAGATGGAGATCTTTGACCTGGCGTCATAAAATAAAGCATATTTTAGAAAGGCAGCCAGGATGGATGGTGACAAGGTCAGATTTGGGTAAAAGAATCAGATAAGGATTGAAGATTGAGCATGTGACCCAGGAAATCTCAACTAGTGATCACTCAGGCACATGGACAAGCAGAGGGGGCAAGGGACACAGGACAAGAGAGGGCATAGGACTGAGTGCCAGAAAACTAGGTAGGAGGAAAATTATTCCTTTCCCCTTTCAGGTTGGTTTTTATTAACACTCTGGAAATTAAACTACCAAAGACAGAGTAGGAGGATAAAAGATTGTGTTTATAGCCTTTTGAAGGGTCTCACAGAAAGAAAATGAAGACACACAGAGTTGTTCAGACCTGGAAGTTTTAAAGCAAGGATAATACACTTGTGGACAAGTGACAGGACTTTGGAGAAGGGTTTTGAACTTCTAGAGGTGAGATTATATGGGAAGTCAAATGTATGGGAAGACTAATAGAAGAAGGTTGTTTGAGTGCAGTTTGCTACATAGCTTCTTCTTAATGTCATCCCTGAACTGATCCCAGAGTCCTCTTCAGTGATTAATAGTGATTCTGTCCTTTCTGCTACAAGAGAGGGCTAAGGGACACCTTCACAACGGAAAATTTATGCCCAGCTCTTAGGGTAATACAGGAAAGGTAGAGAGCTTTATCTGCAGTGTGTTTCTCAATTGCATTTAGCTCAAATCAATCCTTATGCTAAAGTGGCATATATCAGGGGGTGCATATTCTGTTCCCCTTAAATTGTCATATAATTTATTAGCCTCATCCTGCTAAGTTGGAAGCAAGTTAAGAACAGGGACTGTGAGAAAG
Source organism: Uropsilus gracilis (assembly GCA_004024945.1). Taxonomy (NCBI): domain Eukaryota; kingdom Metazoa; phylum Chordata; class Mammalia; order Eulipotyphla; family Talpidae; genus Uropsilus; species Uropsilus gracilis. The sequence continues at coordinate 36,762 of PVHY01013429.1, read as the reverse complement.
AGGGAGGAAGAGGAGGGAAAGTATTGGAAGCTGCGAGAAATAGTAGCACTCATCTATAGGCACATGCAAGAGAATAGCTGACATTGTGCTGAGGCTTCCAACGTAGTGATGCTGCCTGCTACAAATCCCAAGCTCAAAACCTGCTCTCAGGTCCTTAGGAATGAAACCCTGGAGTTTCAGGATTGTTGACTTAACCCAGGCAAGTTTCATAGCCATTATAGGCAGAATGATATTCTTTCCACCCAACATGTCCATGTCCTAATCCCTGGGACCTGTGACAAAACCCATACATGGTTAAAGGGACTTTACGGATGCAATTAGTTAAGGATTTAGAAATGGGAAGCTATACCTCAATTGTTCATCTGGGTCCAATCTAATCACACTGTTGTGTTATTTATTTTTTATTCTTTTATTTTTTTTTGAGACCAGGTCTCACTATTTTTGCCCATGGAACCTCAGGCTCATGTTGCCCAGGGTACCACAGACTCAAGCGATCCCCAACCTCATCTTCCCAGGTAGCTGTGATTTGCAGGCACGCACCACCACATCCAGCTATATATTTTTGAGAGTAGGTCTCACTACATGCCCCCAGTGGGACTAGAAATGTGATCCTTGGCCCCGGCCACGGCTTCCTAGGCTGCCGCTTACAGGCATGCACCACCATGCCCAGCCACACTGTTGTTTTAAAATGGAGAATCTTTTTCTGCAGTGGTAAGAGAAGGGAGGTATGAATAAGGAAGAAATACCATATTGCCGGTTTTGTTAAAAAGGGAGGTGATCATAAAATAAGGAATGTGAGCATCCTCATAAAACTGGAAAAAGCAAAGGGATGAAATCTCTCTTAGTTTCCAGAAGAAATGCCACCTGTTGACACCTTGTTTTTTGCCCAGCAAGATTTTCATCATTCTTGCCAATCTTGTGACCTCTAGGATCGTAAGGTATGCATGTGTATTGTTTAAATTTGTGATACCTTATTGCAATAGTAATAGAAAACTAACACAACAGTTAAGAATGGATTGGACCAAAATAAAGAAGAGCCATCAACAGGAAGAAAGTTGAAATTGCGGAAGACCAGGATTGGATTGGAATTCATATAATCTATTACATGTCAGTGACACTGATGGAGCAGTTGCATGTGGGGTTAATTTCAGTCTACAGATGGCAAAACAAGATGCAGAAAACAATCCTAGAAATATGGAATGTAGGGAAACAGCACACAGGCATTTCAGTCTTGAGTGTTTGGGCCATGTGGTGAGGGAATTTGTCATTAGAACCAAAGGTCAAAACTCAGGTGGGTACATTTAAGGAAAGGTGAACCAAGTTTTAGCTGGGGTTTGATGATTAGTGAGTTTGACTAATGATGATTAGTGAGTTTGAGTACCAAAAAGGTACTGTCCTTGAAACCGCCTCTCCACCCACTAGGTTACTTTCGAAGCCTTCTGAAGAGTTTTCCCTCCTTCAGGGCAACAGAGTGGTTTTCAATAAGGCAGAGAGGGGGAAATTTTGCCTCTCAGGAGATATTTAGCAATGTCTGGAGAAATTTGTGGTTGTCACAACTGTGAGGAGGACTTACAACTGGCATCTAGTGGGTAGAGGCTAAGGATGTTGCTAAACATCCTTCAATAGACAGGAAACACACTGCCCCCATTTCCTCCCCCCCAAGAATTAGCTCTAAATGTCAACAGTTTTGTGACTGAGAGCCCAGATGTAGAAAAACTGAGAGAAATGGATTCAGTCCTTCATGCCTGGTATCAAGGAACAACCCTGCTTCTGTGGCTACTCACTGAAGGGTAACCACTTCTCAGTCACCTGAATCCTGAATGAAGGTTCTCCTTTTCCCATAAATAGGACCAACCCCAACTCAGGCATTTATGAAAGGCAGTATTACCTGGGGTAACTGAAAGAATGAACTTGAATTCTGAGAACTAGTGACTACAAATGAGTAGACTTTCTATCAAATACTGCCTCAGCTCCTAGTCACTATAACTACTGTTTTCTAGAGCTTTGTGAACCTTTTGGCAACTGATCCCCTGGGCCCTATCTACTTAGAACTAAGCAGAGAATTTCAGGGAATGTTTCAATGATCAGAAAGAGAGTTCATGGTAGGATGGCCCCTGATTCTTCTGAGCTGTTTGCTCTTTACATTCCCCCATTACCTCTACTCATTACGGTAACCAGGTAGTTATGCCTGACATAGGCTAAAAGTAGGAAGAGGCTTAGAACCAGTGTGAAGGTTTAAAGTCACTATCTGTCAGAAAAACCTCCTGTGTGTGCTACAATAAGAAGCCTCTGAAATAACTGTTTCACCTCTGGTTTGCAGAGGATTTTACACAGTTTCACTGGTACACATAGAGAAACAAGTGAAGAAACTAAGTTGTGAAAACAATGTCTCTCCAACCATGCAAAACATAGATTCTACAAATGGTAAAACAAACAAACATAAGACTTTCAGGCAAACTACATATCTAAGGCAGACAGCAGGGGAAGAAGAGGAAGAGGGGTCAAATAGCGGAAGGAAGAGCACAAGGGACTATAGTGCTGATTCCTGGGTGATGCGGTGGTAGGAGATTTATGGGGAATACCCCTGAGGGGAGAAATCAAATCTTGTACAAAGTGAACAACTATGTGAGAAAAAATTAAAAAGCAGAATTAAAAAAGACAGAGGTTCTACTTGTTGGAACACCTAGCCAACTACTAGGGCACATCAGAGAAGTCTATAATCTTCACCAAATGATTCCCCTGTTAAATACTTTGTGTATTAAAGTCATACCCTGATCACATTCTTTTTCCATCTCCCCATTTCTCCCCATTGTGGTGACCACTGTCATTGCATGTCACCATCCCAAATCCAGCTCCTGGCAAAAAACTGCCAGAAGACACTAAGATCCTCTTCCAAACATGCCAATGTCCCACAGCATGTGGGCAGAAGGATGGTTAGAGAGCCAGAGTCGGTAGCAAGGATTAGGCTGGCAAATATAAATAACCTTCCATCTCTGCTGGCAGGTTTACAGGTGAACACTAATCAATCGAATGCCTTTCTGCATTTTTCAAAATTGGTATATTCGTTCTATAATTAAAGAAAGGTATTGGAATATATATTCCCTATAAAAAATAGCACAAGCCGGGCACGGTGGCACATGCCTGTAAGCTTCAGCCTATGAAACAGCTGGGGCTAGGGATCACAGTTCGAGTCCCGCTCAAGGTAACATAGTGAGACCAAGTCCCAAAAAGTAGCTGGGCGCACACCTGTAATCCCAGCTACCTGGGAAACTGAGGATGGGGATTGCTTGAGTCCATGGTCCCCCGGGCAACGTGAACCTGTGGTTCCACGGGCAAAAATAGTGAGACCTAGTCTCCAAATAAATAAATAAACAAACAAACAAATAAATAAATAAGCGAATGAATGAATGAATGAATGAATGAATAAAATAAAAAATAGTACAGGAAAGTTGAAAATCTAGAAACAACATGTTTTCAAACTGTGCCAAACTCTTGCAAATTCTGCTTTTCAGTAGAGTTTGCCAAGAATTTTGTAACATTCGCAGTGCTTCTCAGTCTCTCAGTGAATCATTAGAAAATATAAGAAGAAAAGGCAAAGGAATATTGCCTGTCCTCTCCTTGCCTGTCAAGGAGAGAGTTGGACCATGCTCCCCCATGGAAGTTGATCCTGGGAGTACAAACAACATGGTGGTCACGTGGTTGACTGTCCTTCCATGCAGAGAATCCTGCCCAATGGCAGTCTCAGAAGAAAAACCTCTTCCAAAACTTGTTCCTTCTTCTTTTTTCTTTTCACAGTATGTGTATGTATATATATATATATATAATATATATATATTTTATATATATATATAGGTTTATTTCCACTATTTTTTTTTACTTAAGGAAATTATTTTTGGAGATAGTTTTTATCCACTATAGCAACGTTTAACTTTTTTCCTACTTATAGCAATTCTGATTTTTTTAATTTGAAAAATTCATTTTATTGATTTGTCACATTTGTGCATTAATTGATCCCTCCTTCCTGCTCCGTATCCCCGCTCTGAATCCCCCCTCCAGTCACTCCATCTCCCATTTTTCTGCGATTTGTTGGTTGATTAAGTTGATGTTCAGTTGTTCGTTGTTTGGCCCGTTGTTCTCTTCCGATATCTGATAAATGTTTTTTTTGGTTTTCTTTGCATATATATGTATATTTATATTTATATTACATTAGTCCATTATTGTGTACCCCGGGGCTTTCCCATTTCACTAACATTTGTTAACCATCCTGATCTTTTGTGCTCTTCACCTTCCCCACCTTCTTCCCCCTCCTCTCTTGCTCCATGGTTCAGTCCCATTGGTTGTTTTTATTCTTTCTTATTGTTTGTTTGTTTTTCCCTATATCCATCATATATGTGAGACCATCCTGTACTTCTATTTTTCTTTTTGATTTATGTCTGCTAATATGAGTCTTTCTAGTTCCATCCAGGTTGCTGCAAATGACATGTGTTTGTCCTCCTTGATGGATGCATAGTATTCCATTGTGTATATGTACCACATTTTTTTTTTAGCCAATCATCTGTTTGGGGCATTTGGTTTGTTTCCAATTCTTGGCAATTGTAAACAGGGCTGCAATGAACATGTGCATACATGTGTCCTTTTGAATTAATGTTTTCATGGGTAGATTCCTAGTAGTGGGATTGCTGGGTCGAATGGTAAGTCCACTTTCAATTGTTTGAGGTTCCTCCACATAGTCTTCTATAGTGGCTGGACCTGTGTGCATCCCAACAGTGGTGTAAGAGAGTTCCTTTTTCTCCACATCTGTGCCAACATTTGTTGTTGTCTGTTTTATTTATATGGGCCATTCTTACTAGTGTAAGATGGTATCTTAGTGTGGTTTTAATTTGCATTTCCCTCATTATTAGTGATGTGAAGCATTTTTTTATATGCCTATTAGCCATCTGTATCTCCTCTTTAGTGAAGTGTCTTTTTAGTTCTTCTCCCCATTTTTTGAGTGAGTTTTTTGCTTTGTTTTTGTTGAGCTGTAAGAGCTCTTTGTGGATCTTTGTTATCAGACTCTTGTCACTTGTCTGGAGGGCAAAATTTTTCTCCCCATCAGTTGGGTTTCTTTTTGTTTTGTTTTTTGTCTCTTTTGCTGAACAGAAACTTTTTAGTTTGATATAGTCCCAGCTGTTTATGGTTTCCTTCATTTTTTTGCTGGCCATAGTTGTTTCCCCAAATAGATTTCTGAGGTGAAATTCATGAAGGGTTTTACCCAGGTTTTCTTCTATGTATTTTATGGTTGCAGGTCTCACTTCCAGGTCCTTTATCCATTTTGAGTTAATTTTTGTACAGGGTGTGAGGGTGTTGTCCTGGTCCATTTTTTTACAAGTTTTGATCCAGTTTCCCCAGCACCATTTACTGAAGAGGCTATCCTTGTTCCAGGGTATGTTTTTTGCCCCTTTGTCAAAGATTAGCTGACCGTATATGTGTGGTTTTATTTCTGGGTATTGAATTCTGATCCATTGGTCTGTTTGTCTGTTTTTGTACCAGTACCATGCTGTTTTAAGTATTATGGCTTTGTAGTACAGTTTGAAGTCTGGAATAATAATAACCCCGTTCTCTCTTCTGTTTTTCAAAAGGGTTTTGGCTATTTGGGGTCTTTTGTTGTTCCATATGAATTTCAGTAATTTTTGTTCTATCTCTTTAAAATATGTCATTGGGATTTATATTGGAATCGCATTGAATCTATAGATGGCGTTTGGTAGTATGGCCATTTTGATAATGTTGATTTTTCTGATCCATGAACAGGGAATGTCTTTCCATTTTTAATAACATCTTCTATTTCTTTTAAGAACGTTTTATAGTTTTCTTTGTATAGGTTAATTCCCAAGTATTTGATTTTCTTTGGTGCAATGGTAAAATGGGGTGTTTTTTTCTAATTTCTTCTTCTTCTGATTGATTCTTTGCATATATGAATGCTGTTGATCTTTGTATGTTGATTTTGTATCCAGCTACCTTATTGAATCAGTTGATTACTTCAATCAGCTTTTCTGTCGATTTTTCTGGGTTCTCTACATAGAGTATCATATCATCCGCATATAATGATAACTTTATTTCTTCGTTCTCTATTTGGATTCCTTTTATGTCTTTCTCTTGCCTTAACTTGTTCCTTCTTTAAACAAATTTTTATTTTATACTTCTCCTGTCTCTTCCAAGTTCTTCAACATTATTTTCTTCAGCTCAGATCTGCTGTGAGACTATTATTTCTGCTTCAAATGTTGCTACTTCTTGCTGCTACTTCTGTTGGGACAGAAGGAAGACAAGACTGAGGATAGGATTTGCTATTTATAGTCTCCACAACACTTTTAAAGGTTATCTGTTGTAGTTTTATCAGTAAAGGAGAATCAGGTTGCACATTTTCCCACTCAACTCTTCTCAAAATTGGAGACCTCAGAATGCATGTATTGAGACATCATTCAGCAAGTAGATCCAGGCCATAGATTGCAGAGAAAGCACTGAATTTAGAGGCACTCAAGGCTTGACTGATTTTGCCCATTTTGATTATTTATCAACTTGCACTTTTAAAAAATTTGTAATTGTTGAAGTAACATTGACTTATAAGACTGCAGGTGTTTTAGGGGTATTGGTTCACACCCCTACAAATGTGTCCATGCCACCAAAGCCTCAGTAATCCTCCACCACAGTTCATTGGGCCTCCTCTTCATCTGGTAACTTAAGCAGAAGGGGAAACTTTACTTCTAGCTACATACTTCAAGGGAACGTGAATTGTAGGCAAAGGGGAAAAATCCTTTGGTAATTTTTCCACATTAACCTGGAGTTATAGGTCAAGCCTGCAAGAAATTCACCAGGCATGAAAGAAATCAGAACAAATATGAGCAAATACAAGCACAGTGCAAGCTGGTATTCAGATTCAGCACTTTTTTGTGCTGTTGGTGGTTTCTGGTTGGTGGTTTCATGCTGCAGTTAGCCAACTATAGATGCTGGTGGGCATTGTGAGGGGAAAGAACTGTGCCCAAAAGAGTGGTGCCTCACTCTTCATGGTGAGGATCATGCATTTTCTTTTTTCCTTTTTAATGTGGGTGAAGAAAAATCATCAGAATAGAACAGATATCCTTCATAGCAAATTGATCTGATAGAAAACTGGTATATACCCAGGACAGTCTGGTACTGGCTATCCCAGTGTAATGACAGAACACACTCCTCTTCCACTAAATGTCCTCATTTTGACAATAAATTGACTTTATGCTTACCTTGCTTCTACAGCAGGTTTCAACTTACTGCTCCTTTGGCATGAAATGACAAATTGGGTCTAATTTGCAGTCTTCACTTTGTCTGAGGAAAAGTTAGTATGCACAGAAAGTCATTTTGTTAAACAAAAAGCTTCTGTTGCTAATGAAATTTCCATACTCTCCCCTCTCAATTTGCTGCACACACAATGCTTGTGTGCGCAGACATACAGAGTATCTGGTGTCAGTCAACTCTCTTAGAAAAGTCTCGCATGGTTTTATGGAACTCAAACTCAGTCAAATGACTATTGGTTTCTGAGGAAGAAGGTGTAAATATGGACATTTTGAGTAGATTGAATAGTGACTCTCCAGATACCTGCATTGGGTAGAAGACTATCAGGAGAGGGGCTGGGGATATCAATCATAATGTCACAAATTTGCTTGTCAAATGGGGACAGGTGGGCTGCTCTGCTTCCCTTTTCCATTATACCTATGCCCCTAGTCCATGACTCATCCAAGTTCCCATTCTCATTTACTTCATATTCAGTTTCCTCAAATAGCTGAGTGGAACTGGTCAGATAAAAACTGGCCCAAAATTTGTGATTCCCTGGTTAGTTATTGAAGATTTCAATGTGATAAGAGTCGGAACTTTACCATAAAGTTGGTGTTTCATTTTGGATACACACTTTTAAGTCTTAGGCCCTATGATTTACATTTTTGAGGTCAATCAGGATGGTTTTCTTGTGAATGTAAAAACCAGCTCTTCCCATAAAGCATCACCTCCACAATGAAGCATAAAAACAAAAGTAAGTGGGACAGGAGTGTCACCTAGTGGTAATTGCACAGTTCTGTTCTTCTTGCTCAATAAAGTAAGTATGGAACGCCCATGGAATGTGTCTATTGCTTCCTGCGAATTTTTTAATTTGACATTCACAGTACAGGGATACACTGGAGTCATGAATTTAAAACAAAATGGTTCCTGTTCATAATAATGAACCTAGAATTGGATGGCAGGACAGTAACATGTAAAACAACATTAGAATACTATGCAAATAGAGTTCAGGTGGATTTTAGAAATATAAGGGATTTATTCTGGTGAAGTCAGTTCATGTGTCACAGGCATGCTGAACCGAAGATCAAGTGGGAATTAATGACCTCCGGACTTGGCTTGCCTGTTTCCATGGCCAACTGAACAAGGAGAGAAACCATGAAGGTTGAGCTCAGTACACAACACCCATTTGCTCTCACTTTCTTGTACAGACTAAAATAGCCAAAGATACTGTAAGGTTGATCGTGGTTACTATAGAGCCAGAGATTGGGCTTCAAGGCTGAAGTTAAGCCCTGCACATATAATTTAAGTACACACCCTCAGGTCCCAAAGATCCCAACCCTTACTCTCTAAGGTGTTAGTAGGGATTGGGGAGGGAAATGCAAGAGAAGAAGAGGTGATTCAATGTGTACCTAATTAAACCAGATTCTCTAAGAGGATATCTCCTGAACACAAGTAGTTCAAGCATGGTATGAAACGCAATTTTTGGAAAAATTCTTTGTTGGTTTTTAAGTTTGTAGGATATTTATCAACTTTCTGTAGTATTAGTTTCTATAACAGGCAAGCAGAGCAAAGGAAAGATATTTCTAAAGTTTAAACATTTTTTTTGTGGTAGGATTTGCAGGAAATAAAAAGGTCAGACAGCAGAAATTCCTTCTGGTTCATTTGGGTGTTAGGATTATTTTTGAATTCTCTGTATATTGTGATTTTTCTCAGAATAAATGTATAGTGCCTTTATATATATTTAATATACAGGAAATGTAATCTGAAAGGAATTCTTTTCAGCTGCACGCTAAAGAAGTGAAAGATGTGTTCTTGTCACAGGGGAACCTTTGTACTTGGTCTCCACTAGCTGTCTGCAATGTCATCTAATTCAGGGAAGCGTGGAAAAACACACCCTGTTCCCTGACGAAAATATTTTTCTAAACTCAATTTAATAATGCCCTAATTAGAAGTTCTACTAACTTATATATCAAAAGTAATAGTCACAGCATGAAAGACTGCTATATATTACACAAGGCTCTTTCCTCCATCTTTTCCAAGGTGAGGAAAATATTTCTCAGATCATTGCAAAAAAGTAAACCTAGGTAGGACTTTTTTTCTGAACACACTAGAGGGATTTTTTCACCTGTTTGTGAGCTTTTGAAAAGGTCAGAATATATTGCCATGCAGGACCTTAGAAGTGTCTGTCACTTAGCGTCAATAGGAATTTAAAGCCACCATGGTGAGTCGGGCACAGTGGCGCATGCCTGTAAGCAACAGCCTATGGAGCGCAGCTGGGACTGGGGGTTGTGGTTCGAGAACTGCCCAGGGCAACATAGCGAGACCTAGTCCCCAAAAAATAGATGGGCATGTTGGCACACGCCTATAATCCCAGCTACCTGGGAAACTGAGGTTGGGGATTGCTTGTGTCTGTGGTACCCTGGGCAATGTGAGCCTGCATTTTCAGGGGCAAAAATAGTGAGACGTAGTCTCAAAAAAAAAAAAATAAAATAAAAATAAAGCCACCGTGGTTGCCGATGTCGACTTCTGAAAGTACTTAAGTAACCAGCATGTAGGACAGAACACAGCAGAGGCTTACTGGGCACAAACTCTGGAGTTAAACAATAGTAGCAGTGACACAAGGGAGCTTATCTGGTGGCTCCCAATTTTGATTCTGGAATGTTTGCCCCAATTCTACATGATCCTCTATTACTGCTTCAGGAATGAAGATGATGAGATGATCCTAAGTTCCAGTGCCGATAAATGACTTCTTCTCACTGTCTTATTTGTAAGGTGCCAAGATGAGGCAGGAGTGAAGATACCTACAGTCTGTGGCTGCAATGATGAGAATGTGTTGGTGATTCTTAAGCCTTCACTAGCCACTCTAATTTTTTAAAAAGTCACCCAAATATATTTTCTTGAAAGAAACATTTATTTATGATCTTTATTGGTCAAACAGTTTCAAACAAATCCAGAACAGGTTTTCACATTTTGAGCCTTTAGTGCAAAGACATTACATCATGCGTAAAATAAATGATTAGCAAATGGAGCTTTCCCTGACACATTTAAATACGGAAATGATCAGGCAGAAGAGGACTGATGTGAGAGAAATCTGCTCAGAAATCTGCTTGAAAAAGGACATGATTAAAACCCCAGGTTAAGGTTTTGACAACATAAATATGCTTAAACAACCTGTAATCGCAACATCTAATTTTAAACAAACACCCGAGAATCAACTATATCCCCTTAAATAAAAAAAATAATCAATTTATACTCTTCTTAAAAGAACTCCAACAATGCAAAATAAGTTCCAATTCCATATATATATATATGTACATTTATAACTTAAGTACTCTTTGCGCTATATACTTTAATTCATGCAACTGTGACAGAGGACTGGATATGAAGCTCTACAGAGGTCTTTCTGAGAAAGCAGTGTAGCTCCTCACTCTGGAGAAGATCAAGGGGGTATACATCTTGTCAATCTCAAAAGCAGTGATTGCAGTCTCACCAGTTGATCTGGAAAAAATTATCCACAAAGCAGGCAGTTACAAGAAATTTCAACTCAATTAGAATTCTTGTGTATTCCTAGGGAAAGTGCTGTTTCATGCCTTAGCCTTCTTAAATTTTAATTCATCTGTGTAAAATTCTAAATAAGGTAGTCATATTGTTGAAAATTTGGAAAATCTAGAAAAGCATTAAAAAATTCATGCAAATTCCTCCTTCAGCCATATTAAGTACTTTCTTCCAGTGTTTTTTCTCCAAGTACTATAACCTCTATCCAATTATGTTATTAATATCAGACTTTATTGGGCCAGGCATGGTGGTGCATGCCTGTAAGCGGCAGCCTAGGAAGCTGTGGCTGGGACCAGGGATCACGGTTCGAGTCCTGTTCAGGGCAACATAGAGAAACCTAGTTCCAAAAAAAATAGCTGGGCGTGGTGGTGTGCGCCTATAATCCCAGCTACCTGGGAAGCTGAGGCTGGGGATTGCTTGAGTCCGTGGTACCCTGGGCAATGCGAGCCTGCATTTTCAGGGGCAAAAATAGTGAGACCTAGTCTCAAAAAAAAAAAAAAAAAAAAAAAAAAAAAAAAAAAAAAAAAAAAAAAAAGAAAAAAAAAAGAAAGATAAGACTTTATTAGTAACCCTAATTTTTAAATTCAACATTATGACAGATGTAACAGATGCATGTCTTTACATTACTAAATAGTCAGAAACTATTTTTTAACAACAGCATACAATTTCACTCTCTGCTTTTCCAACAATTTATTTATTTTGAAACACAATTTAATGATCACAGTTTTGTTGGAGATTTAGGTGTTTTTCTGTACTTGATAATGAAAAATAGTGTTGGAATCTTTTCTTATGTTCTTTTAAATTCCTAACGATAAATTAATAAGTCAAATTTGTAAGTAACGTATTTTAAAAAAATTAGTCTTAGGATAGAATTTACATATATATATATTTTTTTTGAGATTAGGTCTCGCTATGTTGCCCAGGGTAAGTCCTGATCCCATGGACTCAAGAGATCCCCAGCCTCAGTTTCCCAGGTTAGCTGGGATTACAGGCACCCGCCACTGCACTCAGCTGCTTTTTCGAACTAGGTCTCGTTATGTTGACCAGGGTAGTCTCGAACCCGAGAACTCAAGTAATCCCTGGCTTCTTGCCTCCCAGTGCTTGAATTACAAGCGTGCACCACCATGCCTAGCCCTATATTTTCTTTTTTTTTTTTTTAAGAGACTAGGTTTCTATGTTGTCCAGGGTTGTCTTGAACCCACAAACTCAAGTGAGCCCTGGCCACAGCCTCCTAGGTAACTTTAGGATAGAATTTAATGGCAATTAAATTTAGCATAATTAACAACATCATAAATTACAGGTGGGAGAGGTGAAGCAGGTGGTAAGCCTTTTTTCTCCTAAAAAAATGAGAAATATATGAAAGTAGCAATTTCATGTGATTTAATAAATACCAGGAAGTCAGTGCACTTACAAATGGTGTCTATTATAATATCCTTTCACCCAAAACATATTTTCATTTCCTTGGTCCTACTTCTGGATTTGGTTTCTATCTTTGAAATGAAAAAAAAAAAAAATCCATTTCACAGATTACTGAAGGAAGCAAAAAAAAGAATCCTAAGACTGAAAGGTAAGGGAAGAAAAGAAAGAAAAAAGCTTCCTCAGTTACCAGGAAAAGTAAGAAAGCCATGTGACAAAGAAAATTTTCAACAATGTGGTCAGGACTGTGAAGCAGATTAACAGGTCACCTCAAAACCTGGATTCAATACGATGGAGAGCTGTCAGTTACACATTAGTATTTTTTCAAAAATCTAACAACAGTGAACTTCAATATCCACACAAATTGATATTTTACTTTCTCAATTATTTTTAAAATTTTTATTTCTGTACTGTTCCTTAATCATTTGATAACTCATAACAAAGAGCTTTAAATAGGAAGCATCTAATTGATTGGCTTTGGAATACATAATACCCTTTTTGGCAGCCTTATCTCCTAAAAACAATCTTATTAAGATCAGTGCATAACCCCTAAGGACAAACCATATGGAACTAAAGTGAAAGATGTGAAAACTGAAACTTGGGAGAAGAAAAATATTCTAGTGTTTTAAAACTGCCTCGGATAAGCTGGAGAACAAGTAACGCCTGACCAACTTTGAGGTGACTCGTTCCATTAATGGAATCCTGCTTTCATTTTCAAAGCAGTGGGACCAGGGGTGCTTTTTATGGAGCTCTGGATATCCCATTGCCTGGATGATTTTTAGGGTATTTTTGTTTGCTTTGACCATTTTCTTGATTTGTAATAAAAGTATACCATGGTTTATCTGGTAAAACATATCTGAAGTGCTTCCTAGGCCTGATATAAAATTCAATAGGATGGAGAGCTGTCAGTTACACATTAGTATTTTTTCAAAAATACACATTTATTCTGTAACTTTGCTATTTTCACTGAATTCACCTACTTGTAAGTAATGTGACAAGAATGATGTATCCAGATGAGTTTGTTGAATCGCTGGTGGCCACTGGAACACAGTTGTAACCCCACATGAAAACTCTGATCTGCTTCTTGCACAGGGACACGACGAAAATATCGGTACTTATAGTCAAGTGGTTTCTGTAAAAGAAAGGGTGTGGAGTTAAAATGAACCCTCATTTCACTGATTTTATATAACTATATACATTTTCAAGAGTATATTATATAAGAGTGAAACTAAAAATAACATGTTATCTGCGTAAAGATATCTGTCTTGGATATTAAATGAGAGTGTATCTCCAAAAATGTTCAGCGCTCTAAAATACAAGATTTTATTCCTTAGCCTCAATCTGTTGATCATCACAGTAACCCCACATGTTAAATGTGACTTTGTTACTACTATGCAGTGGCTACAGTAATATAGACCCAGGCAGTTCAAAAAAAAACAAAACAAAACCAAAGTTACAAAGCACTTTGAGAGATGGGATTTAAAATTTTGCTCTCCTATCTTAAAGTCTAGACTGACTTTCTTTTTTTTTTTTTTTTGAGACTAGGTCTCACTATTTTTGCTGGTGGAACCGCAGGCTCTCGTTGCCCGGGGTACCACAGGCTCAAGCAATCCCCAGCCTCAGCTTCCCAGGTAGCTGGGATTACAGGTGCGCATCACCACGCCCAGCTATTTAGACTGACTTTCTTTTCCCTCCCTCCCTTCCTCCCTCCTTCTCTCCCTCTCTGCCTTCCTTCCTTTCTTCTTTTGAGACTAGGTCTCGCTTTGTTACCCAGGGTAGTCCTGATCCCAGGGACTCAAGCGATCCCCAGGTTCAGCCTACCAGGTAGCTGGGATCACAGGCACCTGCCACCATGCCTGGCTGCTTTTTTGAGACCAGGTCTCACTACGTTGCCCGGGGTAGTCTCAAACCCACAAACTCAAGTGATCCATGGCCTCTTGCTTCCCAACACTTGGACTACAGGCATGTGCCACCATGCCCGGCTTAGACTTTGTTTCTATTTGACAATGTAGGAATATTTAAAGAGGGAAAGTGGTAAATTGATGACTGCTGTGAATAGCAGAGTGTCTTCTGCAATGGCAGCAAAATAAGTCAGTGGAGAAACAGAAGTACTAAGGTTTATTAGACTCACATTTCTCCAAATGCTACCAGTAAAACCACAAGAATATCAATTCTATGTGTGGTTTCATTGTGTCATATTCTGAAGAGAAAATCAATGCTGTATATGGGAGTCCTGAAATTGACTTTTTTTTTTTGAGACTAGGTCTCGCTATTTTTACCTGTGGAAACACAGGCTCACATTGCCCAGGGTACCACAGACTCAAGCAATCCCTGGCCTCAGTTTCCCAGGTAGCTGGGATTACAGGCGCGCACCACAACACCCAGCTATATTTTTTTGGAACTAGGTCTCGCTATATGCCCCCGGCAGGAATTGAACCCCGATGCCTGGTCCCGGTCATGGCTTCCTAGGCTGCTGCTTATAGGCATGTGCCACCATGCCCAGCCCCTGAAACTCTTTTATTAGATAAAACAAAACAACTAAATCCTCATAACTCTTCAGTTTCAGCTGCAAGAAGCTTATGGCCAAGATCACAGTCAGACTGTTGGCCCAGATTCCAGCAGTCAACATAAGGGAGGCAGAGAAGCCAGAGAAAGATGGCCAGAAGGACTCGCAGTGGAAAACTGCCCTATTTCAATATGTGATGCTAGTGAAGAAAGGATGATTTAGTACTGGAGACATTCTTTCAAACTCTATGCTAACTTATACTATTTTATTAATAAATATGTTTATGTTTAATAATAATTTATTAAAAAGTTCTTTCAAAAACCATACTAATTTATAACTTATTCAGATGAGTATACTCACAACTGACTTTTTGGCTTTTTGTGTGCTTTTTTTTTTTTTTTGAGACTAGGTCTTGCTATTTTTGCTCATTGAACTGTAGGCTCATGTTGCCTGTGGTACCATGGACTCAAGCAATCCAGCCTCAGCTTCCCAGGTAGCTAGAATTACAGATGCACGCCACCATACCCAGCTATTTTTTGGGACTAGGTCTCGCAGTGTTGCCCCGGGTGGGACTCGAACCACGATCCCCAGACCCTGCAGCAACTCCATAAGCTGTCACTTACAAGCATGTGCCACTGTGCCCGGCAAACAACTGACTTTTTGATTTTCAATTTGGCTTGAAAAAATGCACATGGTGAAAGGTTGTTAAAAAAAATTAGGCCTTAAAACTGTTTGAAGTGCTTATGGGTCTCTGGAATGCAATAATTCAACAATCTTATTTGCTTGGCATATATTTCCTTTCATAAGAAAAAGAATAAAATTACCTTATATTAGCTTATTTCCTGTAGAAACTGAAATTTTCTGTAAGACTATCCTTGCAATAAAATTATCTATATGAGTCAATTTAGGACTAAAATACCCTATGATCTAAAATGAGGAGAGTGAAGAAAAAAATAAAAGGTATAATTTTACTACCTAGCTCATAGGAAATTTTGGTTTTATATTTTCTGGGCCAAAATCGGAAACCTGGAAGCAACCTAAATGTCTCAAAACAGATGATTAGATGAAAAATATGTGGTATATATACACAATGGAATATTACTCATCAATTAAAAATGACAAATTTGATGATTTTATGATAATATAGATGTACCTAGAAGAAATCATATTAGCAGAAACAAGTCAAAAATGAAAAGACAGAAACCAAATGGTCTCACTAGTATATGGGATATATAAAAAATAAACAAAAGCCATGAGGAAAAGTCAAAACAAGCTAACAACCAAACTTAAGTAGACAACTTGGGGCAGGGGGTGGGAGGAGAGGGTGGGAACGGTCAGGGAGGGCTAGGGGGGTGAACCCTGGGGATTACAAAGATGTGAAATTTATATATAAGTAAATTAGTTAATAATAATAAAAGAATAGGAAACCTTGTAAAGAAAAATTAACGTGCTGATTCAAACAGTTCAATTCTTTTAAAAGATATTCTAGAAGTCACATACATTCTGTGTAATAGTGCAAACAATAAAAAGTATTTTTTATGCTTTTCAATCAAGAATGGTTGAATGAGTACAGCAATAGAATAGAAAGAAAACTACTGAATCAGTTTTGCATACTTACGTCTTCTTTTTTCTTAGTTATCACAGCAAATACTTTGGTTTGATTGTCTGTATCTTGTGACAAGCGATAATGGCCCAGGAGAATTGCGTCAGTTCTAAAAATTTAAAAAATATACTTTAATTCTAAGTCTATTAATCAACTAAGTAATCTAGAAAGTAATGGCTTACAAGAACATTTACTCAACTTGTCTGACAAGAACCAGGTGACAAGAACTAGGTAGGATGTGAGTTATCCTAGTTTCCAAGACCCCAGACACCTCCTGAAGTTCACTCTACAGAGAGGCCCAGGAAATGGTGTTTTCATATGACCCTCTAAGGACCAGTTTTCCAATCATTTACCGTTAAGGAAACAGTGGGTTGCATTAACCTGCAAGTAACCAAATAAAATGTGAACTGGATAAAGTATTACCTGGCATTCCGAGTTCTTAAACGAGGAATGATAGATAGTGGCTCCTCAGGAGTTGTCAACATCATCACATGGCCATCAGGAAAGAATCTTATATACCTGTATAAATAGAAAAAGAACATCAAAGACACCACACACACATAAAATATAAATCATGTCCTTACTTACTTGTACCTAAATCTAGCCATAACTATGAAAACAGGAAGGAAATACCCTGAGCAAAAGAACTGGTAAAACAACATTTAAGTAACTATGACTGTCAAAAGATATTTTATTATTTTTCTTAGAGAACTGTTGAACTTTTAGTTTCATTCACTTAATAAAAATAAGCTAAACATCCGTGTATTAAAATTCTGTGCATTCCCCCTAAAACACTATTAATGGCAAATAAATCTGAGCTCTAATGATAATACACAGCCATTAACCTCCTCTACTTATTTCTGAGAGGCAGTAATATCTGATGAACAATGAGGCTGAATAATTAACAGCATACGCTATCTGAAAAGGAAAATGAATACAACAAAGACAAAAGAAATGGAAGGTCTTAGCAACAGAAAATGATTTTTAGATTTAGAGGTCAGGAGAAGCTAACCAACTTATTTTATCCTGTTTGTTCTTTGAGTGCAGTTCCTGTCATAATACAGGGCAAAATTCCCAAGGAGTCTGTGGATAAATGCACCACAAAGAACAGTTGTCCCATAATTACAAACTGTACTTGGAGAGAGAGAATTTTTCACTCACTCAGTTTACTACAGTTGTACCTGTAATATTCCACTTGGTGCCAGGCTCTATAGAAACCATCAAGAGACTGCTCCCCTTGACGAATATACGTGGTTTTACTGATATAGACACCTATGAAAAAGAAATGTCATAAAACATTTAAAACAACAATCATATAACACATTTACAACTTAATTTTTATTGTGGTTTCATTAAAAAATCCTCAGGGTACTTAATCTTTTACAGAAAATTAAGACTGTAAGTTACTATCAGCATGCTAGTCCACCATTGATCCTGAGTTATAAGGAGTTCAACTTACCATCAACTCGAACACGGGGTCTTTTGAGAAACATCTCTCTCCAGGATGTGTATGGAACAAGTTTAATACAGCTTCTGCCCCAAACTTTCAAGCAGGCCAAACGCCATATTTCAGGGTCTCTAGGAAATAAAAGCACAACATCATATATATGACATACTGATTGACATAGATCAGTTAGAGCCATCAGTTTGTAAGTTTATAGGTAGACCTAGGAAATACTCCACTTCTATCCATCCTTTATTCAGCAAATATTTGCTGAGCAACTGCCAGGCACTGTATTGGGTGCTAGAGATATGGCACTGTTCTTTCAATGGTGGGGAAAAAAAACGAAATTAAGAAGATAGAGAAGTTTCAGGTAGTTTGCTCAATGCAGAAAATAAAACCCAAAACAAAACAAAAACCAGGGTAAAGAAATAAGGACAATGATGTTGGAAATGGATACTATTTCAGATTCACACTACTACAACAAAGTGAGCAAAGTGAAGTGTAGAGTATATGATTTAAGAGTTGCAGGCAGGAGTGCGTGAGGTAGTGGCCTGTAGGTGGGAGGGTTATTTAAGAGAGATGAATGCCACTGCAGGGTTGTGAGCATGGCATATGCTTTTAAGAAGATCATGCTAGTGGTTTATGAAGAATATGCTCCAAGGGTGTGTGAATATATCCATCTATAAATTAAAACATTCTTTTTTAACGATGTGAAAACTATATTAGAGCCAGATTGCAGAAAAGAACCCCCAATTTTATATTAGAATGCTTCTTTTAAGTTTCTTTTAATGATTACTTTTATTTGATAATATATGACATATTACCCTTGTAAATTTGTTTTCATAATCAATTCCTTCTATATATTGTTTTTCACACATAGTTAGAGCCCCCAATTGAAAAAAGTGCCAATTCACTGAGTTTTTAATGAGTAATTATTAAACAGAATAGCATGAATCACCAAAAAGCAAAGGCTGTTCAGTTTAAAAGTTTACCCAAAATACAAGATTCTAACTCATAATTAGTTTATTTAAAAGTAATGCATCTAACTTTTAAGAACTAAACTTTATTTAAAAGTTCTAGATGCTAAGGGCAAAATACACATTTTTAACAAGGTACTCATGAAAGACATTCAGTGTAATTACTCAGTCTCAAATGACTTTATACTGAATTATCATTATTTTTCCATATAGCAGATATTAAAAGCATGGGTATCTTTTAAAGATCCAAAACAAAGTTCTAGTAAGTCTAACTTTAAGTTACTACTATTTAATAGGTTTATATTTACCATGAAAATGAGTTGAATATGTAATTCTTTTTCCAAGTCAGTTAAGCTAGCATGCAAACTATGCTGTGGAAGTAATATGGATGACTGCATTTGTTCTACATCATATTTTATGAATTTAGTGCACACTAGTCTTTAAACATGATGTTGTCTGAGAACATACAGTTTACTAAGCTGTTCATTCTCAACTTTTACCTAGAACATCAATAAAATTCTTTAATTAAAGATGTGAAAAAGACTTATAATTATTTTTTCACCATTACCTGAGTTATTTTCCAAAAAAAGAAATAAAATTCATAACAAGAACTTTTAATTAGAACCAATAAAAGGCCCCAAGAAACCCCATAACAACTAAAGTACCTGGCACAGATATAGAATCCTCTGCACACCTGTGACAGTTGTTCTAATGATCTGAGGTCCAAGTCACTGGACACCACCCACCGAAAGATGTACATCAGGACCTCCATTGGGAGAACTGCAAAATAAAACCGGGACTCTCCTATATACCAATCTATTGTTAGGTTTTCCCCAACATTATACCATTCCTAACATCAAGGCATATATATATACTCATTCCTTTTAAAAAATAAAGATCTGAAAATAATTTTATGAAGTATATATATATATATATAAAACAAATTAAAAATAATAAAAAATTTTGAAAAAAGAAATTAAGAACAAGAATATAAAGTAAAAATAAGAATATAAAATAAAAGACAGTACACAGAAAATAAAAGTACTTCCTACAGAGTTATAAGAAGTATAAAATCACACCTGATATGTGGGTCTGACTGCTCTCAAGTTCTGGCTGACACAGTTTGAGCACAGACTCCTGAAATGTGAGCTGCTGCTGGAAGTAGGACAAGAGATCTGCCACCTTGCTATCATCGTCATTATCTTCAATGCTGAAAAAAAGTGAGGTTAATGAAAGAAATGCCTCTATCTACAAGCATAGAGCTTAGAAACTGATTTTTCATAGTACTTTCAAATCTGCTTTAGAAAGTCTTTATCCTGCTTCAGAAAAGTGTTATACTAAGTCATTTGAAAAAAAAAAAAAAGCTTTCACAACTTAAATTCCCACCCAGAAAGAATCAGAATTTTGGGGTATAATTTTTGAAATTTAATTAGTTTTACTGTCAAGATTTCATGGGCTATTAAAAACGATAATTTTAAATGATTTTAAAACTCAAGAAAAATTCTTTTAAGTGACCATAATTCATTCTAATTAGATAAAAAACAAATATACAGGTTTTGTCCAAGGTACTTACTTACCAACAGTAAACTAACAGTGCCTTAATTTAGTCCACAAATCATCTACCAACATAAACAAATATGTAGTTAAGAGTTCTAGAAAAATAATCTAACCTTTCATTTTTATTTAAATTAAATTTAAAATGATGACTAACAAAAAGGATGAACATGAAGTTAGAAAACTAGGAAGGGCTTAATACAACATAAGAAAGGGTAAACATGGGAGAAGCTAGATGAGCTCAATATTTACTAAAGGCAAAAAGAAGCAAAGAATTTTTTAGGATTTATTAGATCTGATATGAAAAAAACAACTGTATCCTTAAAGAACTTTCACAGCATCTGGGTTAGTATTAAGGGACAGGAGAGAAAAGAAATGTTTGTTTAATATTTTGGCCAAATTATTTTAACAGCACCTAGCAGTTATTTATAAAACTAGCTAAAAGCTGGGTCTAAGTGACTATGCAAATTTAAAGGTTTAGAAATAGCCCAAAATGACTTCTTTTCAGTATCAACTACCTCACACTGTAAAATTTAATTTAGTGAACATTATAGTTAAATCAAAAGTTCAAATAGGCCATTAACATTGGAATGTTACTTCAGTATTAATATTGGAAGGTGATTCAAAGCTTAAGCACTAATACTATATGTTTAAAACACTGACAATACACATGTCATCAATAAAGGCAATTTAATTATTTCATAACATATGTAATATAGTAATATAATGTCTCATTATCAAAACTATTCTTCTCTGTCTTGCTCATTTTATGGGCCACCAGCGCTACTGATGCAGTTGTAACTCTGCTATCTTGTCTTCCTCACTTTAAACCTGATAGCCCCTCTTGGGTTCAAAATCTCTACTCTTTAATATCAGTAAAATTGAGCTTTGGGTGATCGAGTGCTTATAAACAATCTCAAAAGCACTAATTTAAAAATATGTTCTCTTGGTCTTTGTCCATGTGAAACTACCAATGTCACTTCATTACTTCAAAGCATCTATTCAAAGCAATATGATTTCTTTTAGGGATGTAAGCCTTTTTTTTTTTTTTTTTTTTAGATTAGGTTTCACTATTTTTGCCTGTGGAACTGCAGGCTCACTTTGCCCGGGGTACCACAGACTCAAGCAATCCCCAGCCTCAGCTTTCCAGGTAGCTGAGATTACAGGCACGTGCTACATGCCCAGCTATATTTTTTTCGAACTAGGTCTCGCTATGTGCCCCTGGCGGGACTTGAACCATGATCCCTGGCCCTGGCCGCAGCTTCCTAGGCTGCCACTTACAGGCATGCGCCACCATGTCTGGCCTGATGTAAATCTTAATAATACTCTACCTACATACTTAAAAGAATAAAATATTGTGATAGGTCATCATTTCCCTAACAACGTAAAATCTTTTTTTAAAAAACAGAAACATACAAAAAAAAAAAGATGAAAATAATGAGACCCTACATACTTTTCACCCAATTTCAACCATTAACATTTTGACAACTTTGGTCTTGTAACATTTTAATAATTTCAATTTTAATTAAGCTTTAGAAAGCTGAAATGCATTTATTAATTTATGCCTTTCAACAACCACTGCTTTTATTTAAAAAGTCATATTCATTCACTTATTTTTGTTTACCCGTTTAAAATGTTTTATGTTTAAAATTTTTATATTTTTATCTTAAAGTTTTTCTAATTAAAATTTTCTTTAACTTCATAAACAAATCTTCACACTGAAGATCACTTAACTTAACAAAAGTGTGGATCTCTAGCGAACCCAGGCCTGGGCACATGAAGTGCAGGATAGATCAGATGGAGAGGCTCCGGGTAGTCTTATTCTTTGTCTGAAGTCCTAAAGAAGAATGACTGCACATGGAAAGCAGGCATGCAACACAGTTTATTGTTTCACAGAATCTTTTATTGTTAACAGTATACAAAAGGAGGGGTGAGAACTATGACATTATGTTTCTTATTAACTAGTTTGTTATTATTTGGCTAGTTCACTATTTTCTACAGGTCCAATTCTCAGGTCGATCAAAGAAGATGTTCAAGGACAGGGAAAAGGGACGAAGAAGAAGGGAGTAGGGAGCGGGCTGACCAAGGAGACTACCAATTTTTTACACAGTTGGGTAGACCTCCCTTGGAAATGGTGTGTTTCTTATCCGTGAGTGTTCTCAGCGGGCCCAGTCAGTCCATGCAGGTGTGTTTACTGGGTCACCACAAGGTCTCATGCAACATCAAGGAGAATAATCGTCTTATATTAAAACTCAACAGGGAAGATGCTTAAACAAATGCTAAGTATTACTGTCTATCAAATTATATACGCACTAGCTGTTTCCAACGCCATCACCATCTGGAGACCGGGTATAAGTAATCTTGAACTCTATATCAGGTACAAGCTGCATAGCCCTACGATAAAACTTGATGGCTAAAAGAAGAAATAAAGCTAAATTAGCTATGGCCATACATATTTGTCATTTCCTTTGATTACCCTTAACTGCGGTTCAATTTGGTAACATTCTTTACAACAGTCAAATTTCCTTTTTCTACATGCAATAGAAGTTCAGTGAACAAACTTACTTTCAAATCTACTGCTGGTAATGTCTTTTCTCAAGGTAGAAACTTACAATGTTGTATTTTACTATCATCTTTTAGTCTTTCCCATCTTTTTCATCACCCTCATTTTTTGCAGGAGTGATGTGGTAGTCTTCTTCAGGTCTTGAAAATACAATTGTTATTGCCCCAACAAAAACACTTTTAAGGAAACTTTGCTTTTAAGGAAGGATGCAGGGTAAAATAAAATATTTCCTACTGAATAAAGACAAAAAGTTTTTCAGAGCTTATCCTTCAACTCCAACTTCCTTTAATCAAACTGCCTCTTATTTTGTAACACAGCTCTTAAAACATTTTATTTAACTTTCTGGTCAGATGGTTTAGAATTGTAATATTTAATAATCTCTCATACAGAGGTATACCAATAGAACAGGAACTGTAGAGGTCAAATAATTATTTTGTCCTTAGATGACGATTGTTCATTCAATACATTCTGCCATGCTCTATTACTCTGGGAGAATTACAATACACTGAGTGGAGATGGGATTCTTACAAATTAGTGAAGACTAGAGGGATATGTTTATTTGGGTCTTTATAGTATTTTGGAGCAAAAATATCATAGAAGAAACTTGCAAATAAATGCAGTAATTCTGAAAGTGTTATTTTTGGGGTATTCTCAAATGACTCAAAAACCAGCATTTTCCCCAAATGCCCCAATTATTAGTTTTACTATCACAAAATGAAAGCCTAATGACAAATAGCCCTACTACTTTGTTTACTTATGCATTTCTACTGGCTGAGCAGTAGGGACAATAAAGCTGAAGGGTATTCTTTTTTGTAACATGTAAATTATAATTTAGAAAATATGTATATAGTACTCAGTCTATGCTTTATATCTTCCTCCTACAAAGTAATTTTCACCTATAAAAGGAACATTTCTTATTTCTAAATTAGGAACAGTATTTTTAAGACTTTAATAATAAAGAATAAACAGTAAAACCTAACTGTAGAAGAAGGCAATTTTACTCATCCAACTAATATGATGTCCCCCAGCAATATTTTTTGGAAAGCAATAGCAATATACAATGATACAATTTTTTTCCTGAGCTTTTAAAAAACAATTTCAAATGCTGGGAGACAGATGTTCTGTACCAAATAAATTCTAATTAAAAAAAAAAAAGAAAAAAAGATCAGTAACAAAGCTATTATTCAGCAACATCATGAGAATATGATCCTGGGCTGAGTTTACCTTCATAAAGAGCTCCATTCTGTTCTTCTTCTACTGCTTTTAGAAAGAGTTCTCGAGCCTAAAGAAATAAACAATTTTGAAATCTGTATTAAAAACCAGAGTATAAACAGTGAAAGTCTTCTAACAAATGATGCTAAGACAGTTGAATATCCTTAGGCAAAATCGTGAACCTCAACTTAAACCTCAAATCTGACATAAAAATTAATTTAAAAGTGAATCATGGACTGAATGTAAAATCATATACTTAAATGTAAAACTTCTAAGAGAAAAAAATCTTCAAAATGAGGACTAAACAAAAAATCATGTATTAGAAACCAAAGGTATAACCCATAAAAGAAAAATTTGATAAACTGGACCCCATCAAATCAATTGGATTCTTCAAAATGAAAAACTTTTGCGCTATGAAATACCATCCTTTTTAAGAGGATTGAAAAGGCAAGCTACAAACTGAAAAACATTTACACATCAAATATTCAATAAAGAACTAGTATTTAGAATACATAGAATTCTTAAAATTTAACTGCAAAAACACAGACAAACATTTCAGAGGAGATAAAGATGAAAAACAGCATTCAGCTAGGGATAGGTAGCACTGGAAAAAAAGAACTAAACCTACAAAGAGGTAACAATAAATAGTTATTTACAATATTTAATATTAAAAAGCAGTGATAGCACCAAATGCTGACAAGGAGGCAGAGACATGGGGTCATGCATACATTGCTGAAGGGAACAACACTGGTGCAGATACTCTGAAAAGCAGGTGGGGAGTTACTCTGAACTGAACACGCACTTACCATATAACCCATCAAATACACTCTTGGGCATTTGTATCAGAGAAATGAAAGCTTGTTCATGTAAAAACTGCATGTAAATATTCACAGCATCTTTATTTATAATTGCCAGAACTGGAAACAACTCAAATATCCTTCACCTTGTGAGTAATTTTTCAAAATGCAGAACAAATTCATCGAGTATATAACTTATTAATATTTATGAGGCTAACAAGGGATACTTAGTTATATAAAGCAACTACTAGCAGATCTAAAACAAGATATTGATGAAAATACAATTATTGTGAGAAACATCAATGTACCAGTGACATACAGGAATAGATCCAGACAGAAAATAAAAGAAATAATGGTCTTAAATGAACTGTTGGATCAGATTGATTTAATGGACATTTAAAGGGCTTCCCATCCCCAAGGAAATAAATATAGTTTCTTCTCAAGTGCACTGGAAAATTCTCAAGAATAGATCATCTACTGGGACATAAGACATGTCTCAGGAAATACATGAAAATAGAAATTATAATCAAGTATATTCACAGGTATTACGCTAGGTATTAATCACAAAAAGAAACTTCAAATAAACCCCCCAAAATGTGGAGATTAAAGGAAAATGCTGTTGAACAACTTTAGGGTCAAAGAAGGAAGAAAAAAAAGATGTAACTAGAGACTAAAGAAAATGAAGAGACAAGCAACTAGGCTTACAGGGCATTCTAAAAGCTATAGTACAAGGGAAGTTCCTAGCAACACAGCTCCCTGCCAAAACACACACACATGAACAATCTCAAATAATATAACCCTCCTGTTCAAGCAAATGGAAAAAAAATGCCCAAAAGTCTGTGAAGATAGGAAACAAAACAAATTCTAGCAGAAATAAATGACATAGAAAACAAAAAGTCCAAAAGATTAGTGAAACCAAGAACTGGTTCTTTGAAAACAAACAAAATTGACAATGACTTAGCTAGACTTATGAAGAAAAGAAAAGAGGAAAATCTAAATAAGTAGAATCAGAAGTAAAAGAGGCAACAATACAACTGACACCGCAGAAATAAAGCATAGCCACAGAATGGAGAAAGAAAGCTTCCTTAATAAATGATGCAGGAAAATATGAAAAACCATATGCAAAAAAGGTGAAACTAGATCCATAATTAACTGTATACAGAAAAATTAATTTAAAATGGATTAAAGATCTGGATATAAAAGCCAAAACTATAAAAAGAAATTTGAAAGAAAATACAGGAAACATACTACAGGACATCTATCACAAAGATGTACTTGGGGGCTCAATTTCAATGGCTAGTAAAACAAAAACACCTTAAAAGAAACAAGCACCAAAAAAAAAAAAGGCAACCTACCTACAGGATGGGAAAAAAATATTTGCAAATCATACATCTGATAAGAGACTCATTTCCAAAATATACAAAGTATTCATACAAAACAGATATTTTTCTAAAGACAGACTATGGACAATGCAAAATTGTTCACCTTATAGGAGAAATGCAAATCAAAACCACAGTGAGATGTTACCTCACTGTGAAAATGACTTGTATCAAAAAGAAAGGAAACAACAAATGTTGGCAAGGATGTGTTGGGGAAAAAAGAACTCTTATCCACTAGTGGGAATGCTAGTTGCTGCAGTTTCTAATGGAAAATGGTATGGAGAGACCTTAAAAATGGACAACTCTTATAATCCAGCAATATGTCTATTGGGTTATTTATTCTAAAATATAAAAACTAATGTGAAGAGAGCACCGTCCACAACTGCCAAGTCATGGAGCCATCCCAAGTGCCTGTTACCAGATGATTAAAAAAAACTGTGGAATACTACACAGCTATTTAAAATGATGAAATAGTGTCTTTTGAGACAAAACAGAATGACCTCACTCTGATTATGTTAGCTGAAGTGAGTCAGAAATTGAAAGATAGATATTGGATGATTTCACTCATCTGTGGGATATAAATGACCAGAAGACATACACCAACAAAATACAGCAGATAAATCTTGGACAAAGTAAAAGAATTAGATTAGGGGGAAAGAGAGGAAGAATGGGGCACTGTCATGGGTGGTTTAATGGAGGGTGAGTGGAACACGTACACATCCAGGGGAGTGAAAATGCAAACTCCTCCCCCAACCCCCAAAAAAAAGAAACTTCAAAAACAAAAAAAGCTTTAAGGACATAGTTTTTTTCTAAAAAATTGGGATTCATCCACATCATACAACACTACCGAACAATAAAAAGAGCAAAGCATTGATCTACAATTCACATAGATCTCAACATAATTGCGCTAACTCAAAAAGTGACATACTATATGATTTCATTAACACAACACTTTTGGAATATCAAAATTACAGAAATGGAATATAGATTCATAGTTGTCAGTGGTTAGGAATGGGCAGGAACTGGGAGGGGAAGAACTATAAAAGTTTAGAAGAGGGAGCCTGTGGGCCTGTGGTAGAAAACATAGTTCTGTAATCTTATTTGTGATGGTGGTTACATGAGGCTACACATGCAATTCAATTGCATAGAATGCTATATACATACACACAAAAAGTACTTGTAAGTTTGAGAAATGTGAGTGAGCTCTGTCGATTGTACCAGTCCTAGCCCCAAGTTTCTGAGAGCAGACTATAGCCATGCAGTAGCTGAAGGAGCATGGGTGAAGGATACTCAGGATGGCCCTGTACCTGTAAGTCTGTAATTGTTTCAAAACAAAGTGTTTAAAATAAAATGAACATGAAAAGTTTTAGTTATCATGGGTAATGTCCATTTTTAATATCAATATTTGTCAACAAAAACTGTGATCCAATGGTGTAAAGCTCATAGCCTCCACACAACTGGAAAACAATGAAAAGTACATTTTTGTACTGTGCCTGCTTCCTGTGACAATTAGGAAGGAGGTAAACAATCAGTAGTCACAATTTTCCAGAGTAGAAAGTGATTAATATATCACTATTATAAATTTGTTCAGTGGCAAATGTAACAAAATACTATATTAAATCTTTGGAAATGTGTTAACATTTGAGGAACTGCTTAGCTTTTGGGGCTTCTGTTAATAAATTCAGAGGCATGAACCTTTTAGTGCATTTCAGCGTTCTATGATTATCAAGATAGTTTCATGAAGAGAGTGTACCTGTAGGAAAGAAACTGATGAGTGGCAATATCATCCAAAGCCACTAGTAGTGAGATATAAATAAACTGGTAAACTTGTCACATTTTTTTTCCACATGAAGACAAATTTTCTAACTTATGTGCTTGTATCACCAGCATACAATTATAATCATTACTTATATCAATGAAAATTTTTATGGGCTCCACACCCCTCCCGCTGCCCTCAAAATACGTTAATTTAGTCCAATGTTCATAATATTTACCTTTTCTTCTTTTGCTAGTTCTTGCTTTCCTTTGGTGTCTGCTGCTTTCAGTAAGGAGCCTCTTGCTGCTCTGCAAGGTCCAGTGTCCAAATTGCTAGAGCCTACACCTGGGGCAAGTTCAAACATCCACTGAGCACGGAACATCTGGAGTTGTGCCTACAGAGTGAAAGATACATTGGCACTTATTAAGGGAGAAGAGCTCACTTCTGGGACAAGGTGTCACTAGCCTAACATCAATTTTCACAAATAGATTTAAGACAATATCCCCACCCTATGACTGATCAATGGACTAATGGACTGGCTCACTGACAGATAAAGGCTGTCCTCTGAAAGGTTACTCCTTTCTCAGCATTTGCCCACTACTGGGTGAGGCAATCCAGTAAGAGAGTACAATAGTTCGACTTTTCCCCCTGCCTACTCCAGAGTTCCTTCCTCCCTTCCACAAATACTGATCTCATAAATCTGAAAAACCTTCTTCAAAGTGATCTCTACTTAACAGTCAGCTTCCCAGAGAACCCAACCTGGGAGGTCCTTTGTCTCCAAGAAGGCGATTGCCAAAAGGATTCTATGTATTATTACTAACTTCTTTTTAAAAAGGAATATATGAAATACATAAGTTGAAGAAATGATTTCTCTACATTCCATGTACATTGTTTCGGCTTCAACCTTTCTGCTAATACATTAAACACATTAAAGAGTCCCTAGTAGCACTCCTAATATCTACTTGAGGCTATTACAAACAAACAAGTATTTATTTTGACCCAACTGCTAGTCTACCCTCCAAAAAGCTATAGCAATTTACACTTCAACATATATGTATGAGAATTCTCACAGCCTGGACAGCAATGGGTGTTATTCATTGATCTGATCAGTTTTTTTTTTTTTTAATTTTCAATGTAGATTTATTTAATTTGTACATTTTAAATTATGAATGCGGCTAATTAGCTCTTCAAATAGCCACTTATATTTTCTTTTCCAGTAGTTGCCCACTCATATCTATCTTATGTTTCTTTTACTAATTTGCAAGAATGTTCTTTCTATATATTGAAATTATCAACCTTCTGCCTATTTTTGGTAAAGTTTTTCCAGTTAATTATTTCTCCAGATTTATAATATCCTTTGATACATATAGGTTTTAAACTTTTAGGTGAAATTCCAATCTGTCAATTTTTTTCTTTAAAGATACTCAAAACTGAGCCTTGATTTGAGTATTTTCTTACAGAAAAAGAAATCCATGACAGTTATAACTTAAGCATTCTATAAACCAACTAAATTCAATACAAAATAAGCACTTAAGACTTTTCTTAACTATGACCACTTTCTGGCTATGCACAGAAAACAATGGACATTATATACAACCAAAGAAACATGCCTGCAGATCTGTTTCAGCAGGGCTTTCACTTTTATCTTCATCTTCGGTTCTGACAGTATCAGAATGACAATCTTCCTCAGCTTCTGCCTGCGGGCAAGGAAAAAAAATCAAATAATCAGGACTATGCAAACATCAGTTTCACTTTGCAATTTATTATTCATCCTCTATTCAGTTACATGCCCAGTGAAACACATAACTATTTCTCTCTCCAGATCTTCTCCATTAAACTTAATTTTTCCAATAGGTAAAATTTGATATTTGAATTTTTCTATCCTTGAGCATGATAAATAACTTCACTCATCGAGGTGTTTTGGTAGATGATCAAAGAGAACAACCTTGCTTTAGAAGACAGAACCACATAGTCTTATTGAGATGTCCTTTCTCTTACACAACTGGCATGTTATTAATATTCAAATAAAAGTTTTGCTTGTTTATTAATATTTTAGATGCTATGAAAGCTCATGAAGCAAAAATTTGTAATAGTGTTTTTGTAAAGTAATACCTTCTATTTTTATCTGTTTTGTCATCCAAGTATTTTTACATACTGGATTGACTTAAAAGTAAAATAAAGCTGATTAGAACCACAGTGCATGACTTGGGGTTTAAAAAAGGTCTCAGGCCGCCGGGCACGGTGGCTCGTGCTTGTAAGCTTCAGCCTATGAAGCGGCCGGGGCTAGGGATCGCGGTTCGAGTCCCACCTGGGGCCAGTAACGAGACCTAGTTCCAAAAAATAGCTGGGCGTGGTGGCGTGCACCTATAATCCCAGCTACCTGGGAAGCTGAGGCTGGGGATTGCTTGAGTCCGGGCAACGAGAGCCTGCGGTTCCACAGGCAAAAATAGCGGGACCTAGTCTCAAAAAAAACAAAAAAATAAAAAATAAAAAAAATAAAAAAGGTCTCAGGCCAGATTATTTTCACTTTATTCTCCATAAATGTTTGCTAAATTAAACTGAACTCTACTGTCCAGTGAAAACCAAATGCTGCCTCAGGTCAGGCTCTTAGTCATGTACTTATTAACAAATGGGACTTACTCAACACTTAGTGTGTTCAATCCTATAAAGATATGTGGCAATCAGGGAAATGACCAACTGTTAGAAATAAAAATAATAAAACCTACTTAACTTTACTTGTTCCAAAGACAGTAAACTTTACAACTGCAAATTTCAGTTGTTCTTTGTTTCCAGACAGGGCAAAAATGTTTGTATAAATTAGAAATTTTTAAACACATTACCCAAGTATACTTGCATTACTCTGCAGCACAGCATAAATAAGTCTTGCTTCCTATCTTATCTCTGGCAACCAGACTCAAAGCAGAAGTTCTCTTAAGACTTGAACTAGTTAGTATATATATGGTAGAGGCTGTCAGTTAAGAAATAACTGAGAGGCCATGATACTGGACAAATTTCCAGAAAACTGGAACATTTAAGCATGAATGCACTGTCAAATACATCAATCTATCTATCTATCTATCTGAGTTGCATTAACTGAGAACTTTTTCAACTAAGAACATCACTAAAAGGAAAATACATTATAAAGGACTTTGAATTTATAGATCTCACAGAGAAGCATCTTTCTCTACTTTTCAAATACGAGTCTGCTCTATTACTGTAAACTCTTAAGTACAGCTAATGGAAGGAAACTTTCATCCCACAGGGCATCCTTTCAATAATTTAGCCCTTTATCTCTTCCATAGCAATCATACTAAACCAACTTCATTTCAAGAGCTTCCACTATTCTCTCCAGTTCTGTGCTCTTGCATATGCTACTTGCTCTCTCCAACTGGAATGGCTTCTCCTTTAACTAGCTGCTTCTGTTCATCCTCCAAGGTTAGGGATTATCCCAGTAGGAAACATCTTCTGATGATCTCAGTTGTCTCTTTTATTTTCCCATAATATTCCCATAATATTTGCATCACATCACTTAAGATCATTTTTGAAATTAATTTTGTCTCCTTCAGTAATTAGTGCCCAATATACTGCTTGATTCATAGTAAAGGTGTGTTGAGCCACAGCTATCTCATTTACAAAGAGTATGCTAGTTTTGATGATCTCTGAATTTCCGTTTCATAAGCAACATTCTGCAATTAAACATTGACCATTCATCTCTGTATAGGTTTGGTTACATAGCATTACACCAGGGTCTAACAGTATGCCAAGCTCATAATAGGTGCTCAAAAAACTGGCTGAATTAACAACATATGCCTCTATAATGCAAACCTCAAAGATGAGGAAAGGAACAAGAAACCTGTATTATACAGCATCTTTTTTTCTCCCCTGAGCTTTTGTGTCATAACACAGTTCTAGTGCATCATTACTTTGATTGTGACAGTATGGTGACAAAAACAAGAAACTACTGAATTGTCATTTTTTTTTGTCAATTCACATACCATTTAAAATAAGTATGGCCTGCACTGTCAACCAATGATTTTCACCTTATTTTTCTTTTCTCTAATTTTTATAATATCGTTTGACCTAACCATCACTTTTGATTTGTAGTGTGTTTTCTTGAGCAGTTCACATTTTCATTATTTTACTTGTGTTCCACACATGGGGTTCAAGAATACAAAAAGTTAAGTATTTAATCCTGGTCAGAAAACTACTGAAAGTTTGAGTATGCTCGATTTTTCCGACTTCAGATTTTCTGTTTCAACTTCTTTTATCCTCCAGATTAACTTAATAAATTCACCCAGCCATTAACTTATTCGGTAAATATCTGCGTGTCTATTATGAGCTAATTACTTCGGTATCATTTCACCCTTGATTCGCTCAATCCTCGACAGAGACGTTTCTCAGATGGGTGGTTTTTTTTTTTTTTTTTTTTTTTTTTTTTTTTTTTTTTTTTTTTTTTTTGCAGCCGAAGAAAGGCAGCACTGGACAGAGACTACATAGTCCAGCATGCAAGAGTCCCATAGCATTCGCGTTAAAATTTGGAGCTTGGCTTCACACTCAGTTTGGACCGCACTGACGACGCTCTCACGCTGTGAAATGAGACAGTGTGTCCAATCTCAGGCCACCAGGACTGCCGGCCAACACCCAACCCAGGACACTGTGACACGTCACAGGGCAGGTGCATCCTACACCCAGAACTCCTAGGTGGGCCAGAAAACAGCTTCTCCGTAGGCTCGGTTTTTCTAAGGGGAGCAATCAACAAGTGTCTCCACTTGCCTAGACTCCCTCTCGATTTCAGATGCTGTCTCAGTTCACTGCTTTGGGGGATTGGAAAAAGGACTCCTCGGAAGGGAGTCCTCAGGTGGCCGAGGACAATTTTTTTTTTCTCTGTCCAGCAAATCAGCTCTCTTCACATCGAGTCCCGGCTGAGGAAAGGGGGGTTCAGCAGACGGGACCCCGGGGAGCATTCAAAGCTATGGACCCCTCCACTCCAGGCGAAGGGCCCCTTAACGGGTGGGGGCCGTGCTGCTCTCACTCCTCCCAGTCTTGCCTTCTTGCAGTTCCTCCCAGGCCTGGTCCCTCCGGCACACCGCACCCCCATATCCCACCGCTCCCCCAACCCCCTCACCTTACCATGCTGGCTGGGCGGCCGTCCGCCGTCGAGAGGCTCTCCGCGCCCTCTCTGCACCGTCCCCACTAGGAGGTGTGCGGGGTGTCCGGGTATCTACTCCTTCCTGTCCGCTGCAGCTGGGCTTAGCAGAGTTCTCGGTCGGAGAAGCGCACCAGGCAGCGGCAGTAACTGCGGGCCCGGCGTACGGCAGCCATCTTCACAGGGCAGGGGGCCAGATCCGGACGCGCTGGAGCGGCGGCCGGGGACTCGTGGAGCGGAAGGGTGCCCGCTGCCAGCCAAGGCGAGGACTAAGCGAGCACAGGCGCGTCAACCCTACTGGAGACCCGCGATGCCACTGCGGAGCTGCCCCCTCTGCTGCGGGAACCTGCGGCGGCGCACCGAGCATGCGCAGTGCCGCCGAAGCCCGCGGGCTGGGCGCAGCTTCCCAGCCCGGGGCGAGCTGCCGAGTGAAGGGCGAAAGGGGTGTGGGCC
This sequence comes from Uropsilus gracilis, assembly GCA_004024945.1. Taxonomy (NCBI): domain Eukaryota; kingdom Metazoa; phylum Chordata; class Mammalia; order Eulipotyphla; family Talpidae; genus Uropsilus; species Uropsilus gracilis. The sequence goes on along the minus strand of PVHY01013429.1, from coordinate 3,123 downwards.
TGGGTTTTTATTTTATTATTATTATTATTTTTTTTTTTTTTTTTGGAGACTAGGTCTCGCTATTTTTGCCCGTAGAACCGCAGGCTCACGTTGTCCGGGGTACCACGAACTCAAGCAATCCCCAGCCTCAGCTTCCCAGGTAGTTGGGATTACAGGCGCGCGCCACCACGCCCAGCTATTTTTGGGGGATTCGGTCTCGCTACGTTGCCCCAAGCTGGACTCGAACCGCGATCCCCAGGCCCTGCCGCGACTCCATAAGCTGTCGCTTACAGGCACGCGCCACCGTGCACGGCGTTAACCTGTTTCATGCGCGAGGCGCGCCGCCAGTTTGCCGGACCTAGAACTAGACCCACATAGTTTGCTCACTTATGCTAACTTGAACAAGAGTTGCGGAAGAAAAAAAAAAAATCACCCTTAGGCTTGCAAGCATCGAACTTCGCACTCGGGACCGTGGCTACACGCTCTTTGGGGATGAGCTAAAGTACAGGGCCAGGATTGTGGGTAACAGTGAAACCCCATTACAGTTACAGGCTACTCTCACTCTAAACCTTTTAAAGTATGGCCCTGGAAATTAACCGAGGGAAAGAAAACGCAGCGAACCCAAGGGATACCTCACTACAATACCCATCATTCAACTGGGAAGGACGGAGAAGCCCCAAAGCCTAGAAGCTCGAATCCTGCTCCGAGCGAAGCATCATGGGATTTGTAGTCCGCTGCTCCGCACTGGGCGCCGGGACTCAGCTTAGTCCTCGCCCGCCTCTTAAAGCGCAAGCGCCGTATTTCTTCTCCGCAGAAGAAACTTATTTATCAGGAGATACTTTACTTTTAAACATTTTAAATTCTTTTAAGTACGAGCGTTTGCATTTTTGTAAAATTCTTCAACCGTACAGCCTTCGCATTCAGCAAATTCTTAGCAGTTTCTGAAGTTTCCACTAGGTGCTGGGCACTAACCACTGTTAGGACTCCAAGGCGCCCCTTTCAAATGAATGATTTCAGAATTTATTTTCGAAGAATTGAAAGATATCAGTTTTAATATCACAGTTTCCTGAGACACTTTGCAAAAATCTAATAGTAAATGCCCTCAAATTTTGCAAATGCTTTCTCCTTTTATTTACTATTGCCTATTATGTTCTGTTACATTTACTATTATTTGTAGTAGTACTTTCCTATTTGGAAGTTCATCTTCTTAACGAAACTTTAAATATTGGTGTTCGAAATTTCAATCCATTATTTTTATTGTGGAGGACCTAGAAATGCAGTATATCTTCTGAAAATACGAGGAAACAAAGAAGGCAGAAGTGGAATAGTTAGCTAGAATAAGGAAGCCCCAATGTCATTTGGTAATAGTAGGACTTACCCTTCTGATGGACCTCTTAATTTTTTTCCCTAAGAGGTGTATTTACACCCTAAACCAGTTACCTATAAGAGTACCTTAATATACCTTAGTATTTATATATCTTAATATTTAACAGAGGTCAAAATTTAAGTTTTCAGGGTTTTTTTGTTTGTTTTTGTTTTTGAGAGTAGGTCTTGCTATTTTTGCCCGTGGAACCGCAGGCTCTCGTTGCCCGCGGTACCACAGACTCAAGCGATCCCCAGCCTCAGCTTCCCAGGTAGCTGGGATTACAGGCACGCGCCACCACGCCCAGCTATTTTTTTTTTTGGAACTAGGTCTTGCTACTGGCCCCAGGCGGGACTCAAACCGCGATCCCTAGCCTGGCTGCTTCATAGGGAAGCTTACAGGCATGAGCCACGTGCCTGGCTAAGTTTTTAGTTTTTAAGGGAGACTAACACTAGATTTTTTTCTAATTCAGTGATTCTGATTTCTTTTTATTAAATTTATTTTTTAATTGATTGCATATATATATATTTACATCACTGTATACCCCGAGGTTCTCCCACCACCTTGTCACCATGAATCATCATCTTAATCTCTTGTTTCCAGCCCTTCTCCCATCCCATTTACCCCTCTCCCCACAGCATTAAGTGTTTTAAAGATAATTTTCCTCCCAAGACTTATTTTCCTTCCACAATCACATAACTTTTACTAAAGTGTATTGTTATAATAGTTCCATTTTATTTTTATTGGTAGTAACCTCTTACTATCCCTAATTCATAAAATAATCTTTATCATAGGTGTATAGGTATGTATGAACAGGAAACAGCATAGTATAATAGGGTTCAGTATCTTAAGATTTTAAATGTTCACTGCAGGTCTTGGAATATTTCTGATGGACAAAGTAGTGACTACTGTGTTGTCATATTGAACTAGTTATTGGGAGATTGTTCTATTTATTGCAGGATATATATCAATATCTCTTATCACTAGGTGCTAGTAGCTAGACATACCATGCCACCACGCCCCCTTTGTGAACAACTAAATGAAGGTCCTAAGTCCCAGTAGTCTCTTCATTTGGTTTTTTAAATTTATGTCAAGAAAACATTAGATGTAGATTTGTAACAGGAAAATGAAAAATGTGACTTTTGCATACAAAAGTTTGTAAACGCAGAATGAGACACTAAATGTTTTCAGAACTAATCTTATTAGTATTTAAAATACTAATTTAAGATATCAACTGTGGGAGCCCATCTCAGAGATGAGAAACTTGTAATATAAATCTTTGCAAGTTGAGCTCTCGGCCCCCAGCAGGAGGAACAGATTGGGAGCTGACCCGAATCTTCTGGGGACCCCCTAGGGGGCGTAGCTCTCCGGACCCCAAGTGTGGGAGTGCTGAAGTCATGAACTGCATCTTTATTAAGAAAATGTAGGAGCCCCGCCGTCAGATTCTATATTTTAATTAGATTCTCCGTGGAGAGTCACTGAGATACTAGAATGAGCCCGAGGCAGGGAAAACTGGGAGAACCAGATAAGCTTTACAACCAAGGAATAACCTTGGGTGACTTGAGACCAACTTTTATTATCCTGATTCCCTAAAAATGATTGCTTAGGAATGTTTAGTAGTATCTAATGATAATCTATTTTCTCTTAAGATATTGATTTCTGTCTTTCACGTTATAGTCCTCACGCGCTCATGATAATTACCCTCACACGGTCACTTCTGCCTCTCACTGAGATAATGCACCCACTACTCATTAGATGCCCCTCCCCTTGGAATGTTAAAG
>PVHY01013428.1:0-41398 GCA_004024945.1 Uropsilus gracilis | reverse complement strand
TGGTATGCAGGGGCAACCAAGACAGATGTGGTCACCCCTGTCTTTGTGAATCTTACAATGCAGTGGAAAAGCTAGGCATTTAATATGCACATGTGCATATACACACATATAGTACATACATGTGTACATACATATTTACTTACAGCATCTAATGAGTGGTGTGAAAGAGAAAGATGCTATGGGAGAATTTATATGTGGTAACTAAATTAATCTGAGGGACACTTCTTTAAGTACGTGATACTTGAGCTAAAACTTGAAGGATAAATCAGAATTAGATAAGAAATAGAGGAAGTGATCTGGGTCGAGGAACCAGTATATACAAAAGCCCAGAAACAGTAAGGAGTCTATTTTGCTGGTAGAACTGAAAGAAGACCAACACTGCCAGCACAGAGAGGAACAAAGTGGAAGTGATGAAGGGAGATGAATGGGCAGGTCAGAATATACAAGATTTTTTTTTTTTAAGCAGAAGAGTACAAGGATTTTTTTTTTTTTTTAAAGATCTCATTGGTTGTTGGAGAGAAGAATGGGTAAGAAATGGTCTGAAGTAATAGCACTAAGGTACAAGGAATAGTCTAGGTCAAGGATGGTGGTGATTTGGACTAGGATAGTGACAGCAGAACCGGAAAAAAATGACTGCAGTTAGTTTGTATTGAGGGAGTTAGAGATGGAATTGAGGAGGGAACAAGGAGTTTCTCTAGAATTAATAACAAGTGTCTTGTGTCATGAACCACTTGGAGGATACAAGCCTAGAGAAGGAGTGAGTTTGGGAGAAAAATCAACAGCTCAGTTTTTGAATAAACTAGCTTTTATGAATTAGTGGAGGTTTTTAGAGATGTTTGGGTTTATAGTACAAATTTGAGGATTATTAGGCTGCAGGTGGTGTTTACATCTTTGTGAATGGGCTCAATCACTGAGGGAAGAAATATTAATGACAGAAAGAGCCCAGGATCTAACTCTGGGGAACTCTAAAATGTAAAGGTAGAGCAGAGTTGGAGAAACTCACAAAAGAGATGAAGAAAAACAACTAAAATCTAGAAGAAATTATTGAGGAGACTAGATGTTATGAAAGCTGAGAAAAGTGCTTTGGTAAGAATTAGACCCATTCTGGGTAGCTTGGCTATAGCTTGATTGCTTTTATAATACATGCATTTTTTTTTTCATAGAAAATGTTTTATGGATCCGAACAGAAACAGCACTGTAACAATGAAATTAGGTAGTGAGATAACCTTGAATGTACTCTTTCACAGAATTTTTCTTAACATCTTGCTATAAAAGTTGTTGCGAAACATGTAGCATGTCCATACAGAATGGGAAATGTACAACCTATAGAATCCACGTGGAAATGATCTTTATAAAACCAACATCCCATTTTTTGTGTATTGTTCTTAAGTTGTCTTTGCTGACAGGATTAATGGAACTTTAAGAAATAGAAATGTTAAGGTTGAATTTTATTTGGCTTTGATTGGTTGTCTTGATGAGTCAAAACTTGGGAAATTAGAGATTGCCAGGCGTACATGTTTTATCTCCCTTTCCTACCTGGATGGGACTTACTCCATTGGTCAGACTTCAGAAACATGTTTGGTATTTTATAAACCTTTGCAGTTACAATAGCTGGCTGATGCTACTGAATTATCTTTGTAAAACAGGATCTTTACTGTTGGAAGGAAAAATCAGTTAGTGAAAATAAAAAGAACTGGAATTCAATCCTAGTTTGAAATTCTTACTCCCACAAATTTGTAGAGGCTACTAAATCCCCTCATCTTCAGTTTTCTCGTTTATGAAATCACCGTACATAAGGAATTCCTACTTCACTCATTTTTTTGTGATGAGTATGTAGAAGTTAGTACGTAAAATGCTTATAAAGCATCTTTCACAAAGTATGTTGCTAATAAATGGCTTTTTAAGTTTGTAAAATACAGTTTCTTATGTCTCCTGACACTTGTATCTAATGCTCATTGAAACCAATTTTCTCATCCTAAAAAAATAACATTTTCTTTTCACCTTAAAAGCTGAGATTTTCACAAAACACAGTAATGTCTACAAGTCCATGTTTTCTTAAGCTATTATTTATTTCTGTCTTCACTACTCTGGTGCCCAAGGTGCTTTTTTTTAAGATATAATTTTTTAAGAGGAATTAATTCTGTGAACTAATAAACCTAATGTGAAAAACGCAGTTTCAAGATTGTCAGTTGAAAAAAGACTATAAGCACGAATTATCATAGACTTGAAACTGTATTTGTCTAAGCTAATCTTGATCATTGACAATATTACTGTTGTGTGGTATATTCATTTTTCTAGCTTTGGATATTAATGCTTTAGTTTGTAGTCAGTGGCACCGTGATGGAATATTTACTTTTCTTTCTGTCATAATAGACTTGCTTTAAAGTAAACCGTCAAAGTGCTGTACATTCAAATACAATCGTACCAGAGTAATAATTCCCAATGTATTAGGGGAGACTTGTAGAGAAATATCTATTGTAAAACACATGGTTACACAATACATGCACTAGGTTTTTTTTGTCAGGCTTGTATGTGTATATATAGATGTTTGCATTCCTGTAGAAACCTGAAAGAGATATTATGTATTTAAATATTTTTTCATTTTTGTTTATTGATATCAATATTCATTTCTATTAGAGTATTTTTCTGGAATTGGTTTAGAAGCAAAACAATCAGATTCGGTCTGGTGAGTCAAAATGAAATGTGTACAAACTCACATTCTTACAAATAAGTTGCTTTGAAATCAAAGTAAGAGAATAAATGTAGTGTGAAATGTTGCACAAAATCCAGGCACGATATAATTAGCAAAGAGTAGTAGAAATGCTATTTGTTAAAACCTGAATTGTAACAGTCAATTAATTTCCTCACAACAGGAAATAGCAGAGCAGTTAACAAACATCATCTGTCAAAAACAGAGCTAGGGCAGTTTTAGGAACCACAAAGATGAAGTTTGTAAGTTATAAAAATGAAAACAGAATGCTTTCAATAATATTTAATTTTGATATAATTCCCATGTTTTTTTGTTATATCGATGACTTTATTTCAATAAATTTTCCAAGATCATGTTAATGTTTTATAAAGTCTTTTAGATGTGGGATCTATGTTAGAGAGTAAGTCTGTTGGAAAAAGAATCAGTAGTAAAGCTGAGTAAATTAATTTTTCCATTCTGGACTGATTTTTAAAAAACAATTTTTATTGTGGTGAAGTATATGTAACATAAAATTTTCTATGACCATTTTAAGTGCTACAATTTGGTGGTATCAGTTACAGTTCCTTTTTGTGAAGCCATCATCACTGTCCAGCTCCAAAACTTTTTCATCACCCTAGTCAGATACTATTAGTCTTTATTGAAATGTACTTCACATACCATAATATTAACTGATTTAAAGGGTACTATTCAGTAACGTTTACTATAATCACAGAGTTGTGCAATCATTACCACAATCAATTCTAGAAAATTTCCATCACCTGGAAAAGAAACTATACCCCTTAGCAGCCACTTTCCATTTCCCCTCAACTTTTTGTCTTTATAGATTTGCCAATTCTAAACATGTCATATATTTCAGACATCTCTTGAGTGTATGGGCCACACGCTAACTCTCTGTTTAGTCATTTGGGAAATTGCCAGATTGTTTTTGCAAAAATTGTGGCTACTATACAATTCCATTAGCATTATACATAGATCCTACTTTCTTCGCATCCTAGTTACTACTAATTAACAGTCTCTGTTTCACTGTGGGCCTCTTGGTGCATCTGAAGTGGTTATTTCCTGGTGGTTTGGATTTGTGTTTGCTTGATATCTAATGAGGTTGAACATCTTTTTATGTGATTATTGACCATTTGTATATGTTCACTGAACAAATGTCTAGATCTTTTGCTCATCTTGACATGGGATAATTGTCCACTTATTCTTGAATGGGAAGTCTTTTTTTTTATACTCTAGACATAAGTCATTTATTAAATATATGACTTGTAAATATGTTTTCTCATTCTGTTAAGTTTTTTTATAAAGTTTTTGTTTTTTTGAGATTCAATTTCTTCTCTTAAATTTCATATTACATTATGACTTTCATTTTAGAAACTAATCTCCTTGTAGGATGCACATATCAGTGACATACTGAGTAAGGTAATACTTCCATTTCTCTGTGCCAGCAAAGTCTGTTTTCTAAGCTGTACTCTTTTGTAGCATATGGGAAACATTTGTTTCAATATCTGCTAGTTGGACACTGTAACCAACTTCTAGGTTTTTGAGTTGGAACTCATTCTAAATAAATTGACAGTCTAGTGGACAGGTCAGAAAAGGTTAGGTTGTCAGAAAAAGCACTGTAGTTTTACAAACCAAGGAGACTTTAGTTGATTGGGTTTGTGACATATAGTGTAAGTAGTTGAAGAAGAGTTGAATATCACTGTATGGTGTTATTTTTTAGAGACTAGGTCTCCCTGTGTTGCCTAAGGCTGTCTCGAACATGTGGACTTCAAGTGATTCCTAGCCTCAGCCTCCCAGTAGCCTGGATTATAGGCGCACGCCACCACACCCAGCACTGTGTATGTTTTAATGCATGATGTGATTTCCAGTGCAATGATTTCCAACAAGGGATATGTGGGCCATTATTTTTGTCACTTCTCAAACTCTTCTTGCCACATACACAAGTCCTTTAAGTTGCCTTACTCTGATAATCTTTTCTTTTTCCAATTGGTGCAGTACTTTCAAATTTCAGTGTGTCTTAACAAACAATAATATTGTGTTTGAATGCTCATTTGCACTCATAACTTGCATGTACCAGAGTTCAGGTCCTTTATCTTCTTGGTGCTGAATGGAAGAAACAGTATGAAAACAAGGAATTCTATCCTAAGATCATTTGAAGGAATTCTATCCTAAGATCATTTGCAAGATCATTTGAAAAAGTGACAGAGGGAAACATACTCTGAGCAAAATCAGATAATAATGGATTAGCAGCTGCAGGAGTTGACATGGTTTATTTATTAGACAATGGTTTATTTATTTATAGTTTATTTATTAGAGTTGTATTGAATATAAATTTTAGTTATATTTTAGTCTTTAATATGTTTCTTTTACCTCCAGATTTTTCATGGGATATGCAGTTTTAGGGACCAACTTGGAACTCTTACATATTTAAAGTTTTCCATTTCACACATGTTGTCTAAATATGTGCCCTCAGTTTTTGCTTTAGCTACCAGCCTAATAAAAGCCTCTTGTGAATGCTTATCACCTTGTAAAGTAGTTACCAGAGCTACAGTAAAATTTGCCTGCAAGTGAAAAGCTTTGACTTCCCTAGAGAGAGAATAAAAAACATATGAGACAAACAGCAGCAACCAAAATTATCTGGTGTAGAAAGTGGCAGAATGCCAACAAATGCTATGTCCCTAGAATGTTTTAAATCTTTATCTCAACTCAGTAAAAAGGCCACCTTGTTCAAACACAAACTTGAAAATGTCTCAACATTTGGTACCGTTGACAAAACAATCCCCTATTTTATTGCTCTGTTGCTGTCTTCAAGTATTAAAGGCCTATAGATCTAAAATGATTTTTTTGTTTCTATTCCTTTTAAAAAGTGGTGTGTGTGCGTGTTTTTCCTGAAAGTTATTACCATGTTTAAGTACTTCGTGTATCTAATTAGAAATGATGTAGATTGTTAACTAGCCAAGGTGACCTTCCATTGTACAGTGAGACATGGTAATTAGATACCTTCACTGGGCCACTAGGTCATAAGGACTTTTATCCTAAATAATAGAGAAGGAATGGCTTGTAAATCTTGCTGTTGTTTTGGTGTTGCCATGGAGAAGAGACCGCGTTATATGGTGATATTTTGATACCTGCTGAACGATAGGAGACAACTCTCACCTTATTTTGTTCAAAAGTTTTTTTTTTTAAAGTTACCATCTACAAATGTCTAAAACGAGAGCATCCTAGAAGGCCCAATTATATTGAAATATATTTTATCTATAATCATCATTACTTTTGCTACCATTTTTATACTACTGCATTTGTTGACCAGTTTCTGTGTTTTAGAGCTTTTCATATTTTCATATTTAGATCTTTATTCAGTCCTTTGAGAAATCCCTAGAACAGGGGAGGGCATCTGCTTTTACCCTGGCTTATAGATGAGGAAAATTGAGACTTGGAGATCTCTTGTGACTTTGTGAAGGTTATGAGTGGTGGAGGATGGTTTTCTTTCCACAGTGCAATTCAGGATACTTTAGATCTCAGATTATTGTGATACTTAGCAATCATGAAATATATATATATATTTTTTTTTAGACTAGGTCTCACTGTTTTTGCCTGTGGAACCACAGGCTCACGTTGCCCGGGGTACCACAGACTCAAGCAATGCCCAGCCTCAGCTTCCCAGGTAGCTGGGATTACAGGCGCGCGCCACCTCGCCCAGCTATATTTTTTTGGAACTAGGTCCCGCTACGTGCCCTAGCGGAACTCAAACTGCGATTCCTGGCCCCGCCCCAGCCGCGGCTTCTTAGGCTGCCACTTACAAGCATGCGTCACGATGCCCGGCCTACGAAATACATTTTTGCCAAGAAATAATGTTCCTTTTAACCAATTGAAACTGCCAGAAAAACTGTCAGATTAGTAACTCTGCAGGGCTGAGGTGGAGGTTTTTGGCTATTTCATCCCCAGCACAGAGCCTGAGAGGTCACAGTTTCCGGGAAATAGGAACTTCGTTGTTACTTGCTGAGTTTACCCTATTTTTCAATATAATGGAAAACTCATCTCTGTTATTTTCAGTTTAATGAATAATTTTTCTTAAGGAAAAAAAAGGGTTGCTAGTGTTTTAGAAAATTAAATTAAATTTAAACTATTAAATTATTAGAGAATAGCATATATTTCTGGACCCAAAAAATAAAGTGTAATCCTGTAATAAAGCACTGTATACTTTATTGACTGCATCTATTTTATTTTTTAATTAAATATTTTGTTTGTTTCATTATGTATTATGTCATAAAGTTATGATATGACAATTCCTTAAATCAAATCCTGTTCCATGGGTTAGAACAAATTATAAATTCAGTACTGAAATATAAAATAAAATAAAGATTTATTGAGCTATTGTAGAGCTAATGATGACATTTTGAAATTGCCTCTGCTACAGAATTAGATGATTGAGCCTAGAATTAAAATATGAACTAATCTTGTTAGAAATTAGTATGCTGCCATAATGTTGATTTACCCATTTACCCAATCCTTAAAAATGTTTATTTCCTTTCCATATCTATTTAAATACTACATGTCCTGTTGTTCTTGTGGGGGAAAGAATGTAAATGTGTAAGAAAAAAACTTTATAGACTTTATCAGCCTGGGAGCAGGTGTGATCATCATTAAGTCTTGGAATCCCCAGACTTTCCACACTCCTTTATATTCTCTCACTGTGCTGGAAGAAATCCCATCATACAAGATTCTCCTCCACTCTGGACCTTCACTTCAATCAATGTAAGTGCATTGGTTTCTGACTGCTTTTTAAAAAATATTCCCTTGCTAGTGCTTTCAAAAGTTCTAGCCTGCAATCTTTCCAGACTTGGTGTTTTTATTTTATAGTCTGTTTGAAGAAAAACTGGGAGATGTCAAGGCAAATTCAATTTATTAGTTACTTTTTTTTTTTAAGTTAAAATGAATGCTGTAACAATGACATATAAATATGGTGAGAGTTAATGTTTCACATTAATTTAAACAGTTTTGGCATATTTTCTTTTCTTAAAGAACTCTTTTTGGTTTTTTTCATATCTCACTTAAGTGAGAGTAGAAGGTGGCTTAATTACTTTCCAGCAGTGTACAGTCCAGCAGCTGACAGTCCAAGTTACAGCTGTGTCATCTTTGGGATTGAACTGTCTCTACCTAATCCAAAGAAAAGTATTTCAGGGACATTAGTTAATGCTTTTTCCAGGAATGGGAGTGGGGAAGGATTTTTTTCATAACTTATAGAAAATATAGCAATCTGAACCTCTAATATTTAATTTTATAGCAGTCTCAGTTCTAGCAACAAAGACTTCCTCCAGAAATAGTGAGAAATTATGTGAATTCCCTTCGTGGTATGTTTAGAGGGCAAGTTGTAAATCACAAGTCTCATATTTTTCTAATATAAAACTAGGCGTTCATATTTGCTGTGATCTAATATGCAGATTTGATGAAAATTCATAGTGTATATTGAGATTTTCTTCCAAAGTCCTCACAAAAGTTAATATAAACTGAAACTATTATTATGACAAAAACATCTCAGATTTAATAAGCGTTCTTTTCTATGATAGTTGACCTAAGTTCTGCAAAAAACTTCAATGATGTTAAGTACTAATTGAAAGGACCCTATGTGTCACATTTGCATTCATAAATATCCATGAAGGATCTCTTTCACTATGTTATTCAATCTTAATCCAGGACAAGGTCAGACATTGATTGTGTTTGACAGTCTTAACAAAAGTGAATAGGGAATATAGGTTTTCTTAATTATACTGCTAGAATGGTGAGGGGCAACAATCTTTAATATGTAGCATAATATATTAACAGATTATGCTATAATTATGCTATAATCATAAAATATTAACAGAATTGTAATGGTCAGTTGCAATTATAATAATTGCTATTTATTGAGCATCTGCTAGGTGTCAGGCCACACGTTAGCTCTTCATGTAAATACTATATAATGATAAAAATATTATTATTTTACCAAACATAAGTTCAGGAAGTATTATACCCAAAATTAAATGATGTGCCCAAAGCTGTCCAGATAGCTTTTACACATATCAGATGCCACGAGGCCAAGCTGCTTGTCAGTGTTGAACTCCCACCTGGTCACAGACAGATAAGATGCTGATAATGTACAAATTATCTATGTAGGAATGTATCGGTGCTTATAAATCTGAATGAACTTTCTTGGAAATTTATGATGTGGCAAAAAATTATAAAACTACTCAAATTGGTATGAATATCTTGGTTTAGGTTCTCAGATTTTTACTCCCTTTTTCATGTTACATACAAATATACATTTGTCTTTTAACAAATATGTATATAGTCCTAATATCTATCAAGTATGTGAATCTGACTTCATCCCTATGAGGTTGATACCATTTTATCCCCACTTTACAGAGATGGTAGTTGAGGCACAGGAGATTAGGTGACTTGTTCAGATTCACCGGTAGAAAGTAACACAGCTAGCTGTGAACTCAGTCAGTTTGACTGACTGAGTTTTAATTGTATTTTTAATTGTATTTTTCAGTTTTTACAGAATTTAACAAAAGCAACAATTCCTTAAAACTTATAGTTACTTATAAGAATGAGAGGGTAAGTGGAGATAGTGTCAAAATATTTGCTAAGCTGTTGTAACTTCCGATAAGACTGAAAATTCTGTTAAAGATAAAAGGAGAATTTGTAAAGAGAAACTGAAAACAGCTTTGTGTTAAAAATTGGTTGAGAGTCCTACTTTATGATCTGTTTGAAGCTGTGCAGGCTTCACTTTATGTGCATAACCGAGCAACGTGAACATAAATGTCATCATTACTGTTTCCTATGTTGTACCACAACCTACGTTGCTTTCAGTAATGAAGTATTAAGCTCTATGATGAATATTTCCTGCCCCATTTCTGTGTATCATGCCTTTAACCCGTATGTCGTAAATGAGATTTTTTTTATGGATATGTTTGGCAAATGAGACTTTAAGAGCTGTTATGTTATATTGGTCTGAAGTTTCCACCACTTTAGGGGGAGAGGCTGGGATGGTCATTGAGAACAATGGCTTTGTGAAACTGAAACTAAAGAAGTTTCTCAAAGAGTCAGAAAATTGTGGTTAATTAAGATTTCAACTTGCTTGAATCTCAATTTCGGCAAAATTTAAATTGAAGTGATTCTAGCTGTGCTATGTGGGAAAATATGTTAGAATTTTTAATGAAACTTACTTTAAGTATACTTTAGCTTGAAACTGAATATTCTGTGTGGGGGTAGGAGTGGAGGGGCAGGTGGGAAGAAACAACCAGCTCCTCTGGGGTTGAGTTAAGGGCTTTTAGCCTAAGCTGGATCTTCTAACTTTTCTGTTTACCTGTAATCAGAGGCACATTTACCAGGAACTAATTTACTGGGATTTAGGTTTCAGGGCCCCTTCCTTACAGAGGTCCCTTTCCAAGGCCCTGGGAGGAGCTCTAGCTATGTTTTCACATTGCCAGATGGTTTTACAAGATTTGAAGAATTTTAAGATAGTTAAGTTTGTTAAGACTGTGTCTCTTTTCTACTGGAACCCTCCTTCCATCACCTTTCTGCACATGTTAGATTGCTTGGGAATGATCACAGGTCAGTTTTGGATCTGGCACTAGGGATTCTGAGCTGGAAATATGCAACTTTAAACTGCAGTTTGAAAGTTGTTTTGGAATGTTTTAATAAGACATATGAGAAATGACAGATTCCTACCTTAAACATGTAGAAAGGGTACTTTGTTTTTTTCACCTTTATTACTAAAATAGCTGAGAATATTCAGAGAATGGAGCTAAACTAAAACAAAAACAATTAAGATGAAAAATGAAATAAACAGAAATTATTCTAGTGTCAAAAGTGTATTGTTAAAAAAAAGTGGCATCCTAAAAGCAGTAATTCATAAGAAGAAATAAAATTCATGAGAAGAAAAAAAATCAGTAATAAATAGCCTTGGTAGATTGAAAATTTAGAAGACGAGTGACCGATGGATACTTTAGGGAAAGAACTGGTTCTTGATTTGATAGCAATATACTAACATGGAGAAATATAATGTAAAACTTTATGATTTGTGATTACAGTGAGCTTTAAAATTAACGGATATGTTCTCTTCAAAGACTAATTTCGATTTGTCGTCATCTAGGAAACTTTGAAATATCCTGAAATTCTGCAGCTTCTGTAAGATGGAAGCTTTATGGATGTCTCCCCAAATTTGACAGTGATCCTAAAAACGGACCTGATAGGAGTTGTGAGGTGAACATTTTCCTTAACAATATTCTAAATAGTTATGGTTCTCTACCACCATTTGAAGAAACACCAAATCTATTTTCAATTTTATATGTAGAAAATTAAATTATAAAATGGTCATTTGTCAAAATGTGCATAGCCAAAATTTTTAGGAGAAATTTTATTTTGTAGATTTTCCAAATGATTAATTCATAAAAATAAGATGGTATTTCTCTGGTTTGAGGGGATATGTGTGGTTTTCTAGGTATTTAAAATTTGTGAATTTTGATAACTTTCTTTAAATTTCTTACCTAATTCTATATTATTTTAAAGAGCTCTCTAAGTTGTGTAAACTTCAGGCTCACACAACCTGGATCCACCCCTACCTATAGTTAATAACTTTTATGAGAGTGCTATAGCACACCTGTTCCAGAAGTCATAGAGATCTCTTTCCGACCTTTACTACTATGTCCTAGAAGAAGCTTCTCTTGTGTATATTCTACAGTTGTTTAGTTCTGCTGTGTCCAAGAAGGTAGACAAAGCCACATGTGGCTATGAAGCACTTGAAATGTGGTTAAAGTACTGCATTTTAAATTTTATTTAAATTTTGTTTTGCTCCATTAAGATATCAGGTAATAACTGATATTAATACAAATACTTGATTCATTCATTATATAACTTTTAAGTATGACTTTCAAAACTGAGTATGTGCATTGACTTCTTTAGCTGTCAGTGTTATGAAATCTAAACACACACAGTGATGTGTATATAGTGTGTATCTGTACATTGTTTTCCAACACAGACCATCAGTGTTCTGCATATACTGTTTGGTACCTTAACTTTATCTTTACATGTTTTGTACATCTTTCCATAGCAAGTCATACATTTATATCATTCATTGGCTTCATGATCTTCTGCTTGTAAGTCTTTTCCTACATAGATGATGGAGTGATTTTTTTTTTCAAAACTACAAGTGAGATCATGTCAATCACATCTGTTTTCCAAACCCTCTCATTACTTCAAATCTATCTTGAAATAAAATCCTAAGTCTTTGGTATATCTCCAAGGCCTGACATGATCTCTTTGCTCACTGTTCTTCTGTCTAGTTCAGGGTTGGACACCTGTTAATTATACTATGAAAATCAAACACAGAAACTTCATTTTTTAAACTACTCTGTCGGAAATATTACTAGCAAAACATAATCTCTTCATTTACAAGATTTAAAGTCTTACTTCGTTTCGCGCTTAACTGACCACCTCCAGCTCCTTTTAAGGCAAAGAAATCCCATTTCTCCTCACCACTAGCAGTCACACTGACATAAAATAAACCTTGTTAACCAAAGCAAAAAAATGTTGCTGGCTCTCTCTAATGAAGAGCACATTTAAAGGAGGAGATATTGTTAAAGCAGATAACTGAAGTGCATCGTGTCTTAAAAATTTGGTGTTTCTTTATTGCTAGATTAAATTTCAGAATTTAGAGTGAATTTTCCCATTCACATCTGGTGGCACTTTTTTTTTTTTTAATCACTGAGCAAAAATGAGAAAAATCTGTTTCCCTGCTCTGCCTCTTACTAAGGTCCAGCCTAAGGACAAGCCTTTTGAGTTGGCAAGGAACCTCCAAAATGGTTTCCAAGCATATTAAAAGGGAGAGTTTTGCTGGAAATTTTAAAACTCGTTTTAAATTGGAATATTACAAAGTAAGAAACACTTCTTAAAATCAAATAGTAAGAAATGAAAAGGTGATAGCTGTATTGCATGTCACCAGTGTAAGGCAGGCACTTGTGATCTCCTTAAACTTAAATTTAAGGATGTAGACTTTTAAAGAATTCATGATCTTTGATGGTCTCAGGGATTCTGCAGCAAGTTATAATGATCATCATAAATACATGGACAGATCTACGTTTATCACTGAATATATTTGTTGGACAAACTAATGAATAAACTTGGGAACTACATTGCGTTTAGCTGTGCTGCTTAGAGCATTGTGCCCTGGGAGCAAGCTCTACAGAAGCTGGGGGAAAGGGTGTGGAGAATGGGTTAGTGAAAAATAAGAATATAAAGTGATGGCAGAGTAGCAGTGACTTTAAAACTGATGTAGTATGAAGTAGTACCTCAAAGAGTGAAGATGATTATGAGATTACAGAGAAATGAAATGATAAACCTGTTATGTGTGAGACCAGGTAAGTGACAGTCCCAGCTGAGAGTTACCAGAATATTTGAGACTCAGTTTTGATCAAATCAGGACTGAGGACATTTGGTGGATTTATACCTGATGGATAAAGGAGACTGATCTATAAAGTTCTTTGTACTGTGCTGCAGAAGGGAAATACTTAAATTACCAAAACAAAGCCTTAAGATAATTAGAAATATTTTGAAACTAGAGCACAAATAAGGTGACTTATTTGAGGATGAGCTAGTTTACAGATATTTGCTAATTACAATTTTGGATAGTCAGAAAGTGTAATATGGATGGCGTGTCAGGCACCGACTGGCATCCTGGCTCTGGCACTTGATTGCGTGGCCTTGTCAAGTCCTCTAGCCTCACTGAAGGTGGGCTGCTCCCACCTCATGGGAGCATTGTGTGACTCCAACAGAGAATGCAGCTAAAGTTGTAAGCTACAGCGCCTGCTGCAGAACTGAATCACTGTTGGTTCTGCTTCTCCACCATTCCAGAAGCAGGGCAGCGTGTTGTTTGATCTTGTCTCCTTATGGCTCATGCAGAGTGGGACACTCTTAAAATCAACATGCAGAAGTTGAGAGGAAGGCTCTGGAACTGGATTACTTAAAAAATTTTAAAAGTGTGTTTGCCTAATTGGGTTTTTTGTTTATATTTTGTTATCTAATTTTGAGAACTGGAGACTTCTTTGCTTCCTTTCTCTCACATAGTCCATCCCAAAAGTCTTAAACCATTTGGCATGTAGACTGCCTAATCTTTCTTCCTCTTTGTGCTGCATTTTATAGTAACTCTCTAAAAAGACCTTATATATAAAGGACTTTTTTACAACTTTTTTTTTTGCTTTATTATAGTATGTATTTTATTACAATGATCTGGAACTAAACAATATTTCTGAGTTATACCTGAATAAAATACAATTTGTGATATCAAAAACAAAAAAGGGGGAAACTAAAAGGTTGAGTTTTGTGCAAGATCAAAGTTGTATTGCTATTAGAAGAAAATGATGATATGCATAAATAATATTTTGATTTTGATTAATTCCTATTGCCTGGGTACTTTCTTTTTTTTAATTAATCATTTTGTTGTTTCCATATTTATGTATATATGTATAAGGAGAGAAAGGAACACTTTTACACTGCTGGTGGGAATGCAAACTGGTCCAGCCAGCCACTATGGAAAGCTGTGTGGAGGATGCTCAAACTACTGAACATGGAACTACCATTCAATCCAGCAATCCCACTTCTGGGAATCTACCCAAAGGATACAAAAACACTCATTCAAAAAACCACCTGTGCCTGGATGTTTATCGCAGCACTATTTACAATAGCCAGGATATGGAAACAACTTGAATACCCCAAAACTGATGAATGGTTGAAAAAGCCTTTTTTAATCTTGAAATTTTATTATGCAGTTATTGTTACAAAAATAATAAGGTATACATAATATAATAATCATCTTGTATCTACCACCAAGTTTATAATTAAAATATTATGCATGAATAAAGTGAACACTGTGTGTCCTTTTCACCTCCATCAGTAGCCACTGATTCCAGTGTCATTTTCTTATATATTTACCACATATGGTGTGTTATTCCTAACTGTATGTAATACTGTTTTTTGTTTTATATTAGTCCCATTCTTTATATTCTGCTGCAGCTTACTTTCTTTATTCAATGTTGCTTTTGTCAGATTTATTGGTGATAATATTTATGGCTCTAGTCCCTCATTTTAACTGCTATGTAGTATTTCTTTGCCTAAATCTACTATAATTTATCCTTTCTTCCTGGCAGTGGGGTGTACCAATCACTCCCTGTCTGTCTCTCTCTCTCTGTTTCTCTCTGTCTCTGTCTCATATCTCTGTCTCTTTTGCTTGCTGTTCAAGACAATGCTGCTACCATTTCTGTTACATGTTTTGCTTCACGGATCTTTGTAACTTGGGTTTGGTTTTGTTTGTTTTTTTACAGGAAATGAATTCTTTTAGATCTAGTCACATTCTGTGGGCCTCCGTTTTTTTCATCATGCTAAGGTTGAAATGACTGTATCTTTTCTAGTTCAAAGTATCACTTATATGGTTATTAAAGCTGAATAGTTTTAATTTTTATTAAGTTTTTGTTTTAGTATAATTTCAGTCTCAGATATATTGAAGTGCATTTCTTTAGTACATTGTATAGGACATAAACTTGCCTTTGTTTATGTAAGGGGATGTCCCATGTAAACTCTTTTGAGAGCAAAAATATGTGCAGTATTAGAAATGATCATTAATGACACAAGATAGTAAACCCCTCACCTCTTTTATTTTTCATGAAATCTATACAAATGCTAGTCATTTAGGATAGGCATAATTATACAGACTTATAATTATACAGATAAGTGTGTTATCTGTATATGCTGGAGCAACCTCATCCAGCATCAACCTGAACACAGCATTCTCTCTACTAGATTCCATAAAAGTTCTAGTCAAATCTCACTCTTTAAACTTGTACAAAAATTAACAGTGTTGCAAGCTCCTAGCTCTCTATCACTTTCTTTCTTTTGCTTCTTACATAAGTGATAAACAAATGTCAGATTATGAATAGTCAAAGTGTTATAATGAAGAAAAAACTCCTAGAGAATCTGAAGCAATGAGATCATAAACCTGACTAAATGGTTGAAGCTGGAGCTTAAAGAATGAGACTTTTTAAATTTTTTATTTATTTTCAGTGAGAGTGGCAAGTGTTTTTAAGGAGAGGAAAATGAAAGATCAGATATACAGGAGATAGGAAAGTGGGACATCTTGGAGATGGTGAGGCCCACAATGGTGAGTAAAAAGTTTTGCCCAAGAATGAGACCCTATAAGTATTCAAGAAAGAGGAACCGGACCCTCCAGACTAGCCCATCTGTTAGCTGAATATCAATACCACGGAGATCCCTGACAGAACAGAAGTGCTCAGCTCTGCCAAAATTTCTGGCCCACAAATTTGTGAAATATAATCAAAATAGTCATTGTTTCAGGCCATAAATTTAGAGTAGTCTGTTCTGCACCAAAAGGTAATAGGAATGCCAGCCAAAGCCAAGGAGGGGGTTGCTTTTTTTGGATACTAGCTAAAAACAGTTTTTTAGTTATTCAAAACCTCTCCTGCAAATCCCCCAAATATACTACTGAAAGGAATTTAGAACTTATGGCAAGAAGCCTGAGTTTGGAGAGAATTCCAGGCAGAGGAAATGATGTAAAAAGTGATGCTAGGAAAGTCCTAGGGAAGCACAGGACATGTAAAGTAGAGAGAGCTCAAAAGTACCAATGAAAAACTAGACAGGGCATGAAGGGCCTTAACTCTGAGTTGGAGAAACTGTGTGACTTAGAACCACTGCAGACTTTTTACAGTTATATCGTGGAACTCTTTAGGAGATCTCTTGAGATATTTGCAGGACAGACTCAAATTATTTGCAGGATGGGGCCAAATTTCTAACTGTATGTAGAAGTTAGGAGATTGCTAGGTACTTTGTGAACCTTTCTTGTGGTGGCTATAGCCAGAATGAAGAATAGAAAATGGATGGGAAATACTGTGGATAGGACTGCTGCTGGCCTATTCAGTGCATTCTGGGAACTTAAAAGCTACTGTATCTTCAAGACAATTTACTTCCACCTGTTAGAAAATCATTGTAATATATTAATTTTTTTAGAATAAGACATCTCACTGCTGTTTCCTGAAAAGTTTTTAAAGTTAATGGAAACATCTGTATTTCCAAGTGAGTGCTCCTCCCTTTTGTGTGGGTTCTCTTGTGCAGTGTACAACCTGCTGGTGACTGGAATTGTGTGGGAGTGAGGTATAGGCCCTGGTAATTGATTGCATTTGTTATCAGAGTGAAAAGGAAGACATTTCAAGTCTGCATGATGGGCAAGTTAGAAATATTTAGAGATCTGGGACCTATTCTTACGGAATTAGGTTCACAGAAAAGAATTATTATAAATAGAAGATTGAAGAAGTTCATCAGTTTTTTCATTGAACCTAATGTTTTTGCATTTATTCAGGTGGAATTTTGTTTTTTTTCCCTTCTATTGTCTCAACTTTTCCTTATCTGTGACAGCTGGGATGCTGACCAAAGTCTATTCTTTGGGTTCTATGTAACCCCTCTCTTCTGTTTTCTTTCTGCAGTGATCATTGCCTCTTGTTAATCTCAGGCTCTCCTCACCACAACCACCCCAGTTTTTCATTCTTGTACTTCCTTATATAGTGTATGCACAGTAAATATGTTGAATTGAATGAAATTGTCTTTGAAAGATCAGTTTCAGGTTTATAAGGAGGCTGACTTGGACACTATGAACTGAGGGTGTGCCAGAATTCAGAAAGTAAAAACCTATTCAAAATACCTTGTTTGAGGATCTATTTTCTACACAATAGGTCACTCTTCATTGGGGAATTCCTGTACTGTTGATCTGTTCATCATTGTTCAGTGGTAAAAACACCAGGAGAACCAATTATTTACATTGGCTGTGTCATATGGGTGTGTCTTAATTCAGAAAATACTTTCAAACAAAATAGCGAAGGATTCTCAGATTATAATTTGGTGGAATGAGAAGTTGCTTTAAAAAGTTTGTACATTTACTAATGCTTAAATGTTTTCATTTAAAGTCACTTGCTAGAATTCTTACTGCCACCACTACCATCCACTAATGAATGTTATGAACGTTACTTTTTCTTTCATTTTTCACTGGGCTCTTATACGGAGGAAAACCCAAGAACTTTGCTCTTCTGATAACTTGGCAAACATTTGCTGTATGGCTGCTTTGTGCAAGGGGATGGGGAAGCCTCAAGTAAGATACAAAGGTTTCAGATTGCTTCTACCCTTCAGGAGAGACTGACTTAATGGCAGAAGTAGACACATATGTAACTGCTCCAGGGCAGGCGATGACAAGGGTCATAATATAGTGCAGACAGAGCCAGGATTCCCTGTGTAAACATCACTCTAAGACTTGAGCCACATCCATGAACTTGCCATATTTCTTTGCTAAATTGCACATGTTTAACCCTTCCCTTTCCTGGGTTGATTAGAATGTGTTTTCTTCAAGGATTTTTGTATCAAAAGCATACTCTGGTAATTAAGATTTCACAGAATTTAGCTAAAAATGCATTGAATCACATTAATCTTAGCATTTGATTTTTAAAATGCTTTAAAGTTAGCACTATCAAAAGAAACTAGAAAAAATTGATGATATTAAATAAGCAAGGGTGTAAAATGGTAGCTTTATGTTTATGGAAACTCAGTATTTGGGAAGTAAATATCCTGAAAACTTCAAGAAATATTTTGAGCACAGGAAGAAGTTATAAACAGTCTAGTGGAAAAATAGATTCTCAGATAAGTATGATTTTTTTTTTACAATTATTAGAAACAGACATGAGAATTTTTCATTTAAATATATTTAATATTTGGAATTTAAATAAAAATGTCACTTTTGCTTCTTTAAATCATTTTTTAAAATCATTACCTCTATACTATCTCAAAAAATGAACAATAATGGAATTTGAATAAGGTATACACTATATAAAATAAATGACACTAGAAATCATTTTAAGAACTTTTGTTTAAATTTAGGCATAAAATTCGAGTATGGTTTTGAACTTAAAGATTTAATAGTAATGATTTACAAGTTTTACTTAAAGAATTCATTCTTACTAAGATGAAATGCAGCTTCTTTGTGAGGCCATATTACCCATTTTTCCTTTGCATTTGCATTGAAAGTCTAAACTTGGAAATGAACAGTATGGCAACTAGTTTTAAAGATGGTAGTAAAAGTTGGAAGGCACTCCAAATGGTGAAATAAGAGAAGCGTAACAAAGATACTTTAAAAAGGTTTAAAAGTATCAGAGGAAATATAAGTGAGATTCAGCCCAAGAAAATGCTAGCTAATACATCTAAGAACAAATAATGTGAAATAGATATTCAATGGAAAAAAATGCTTAGTAATGCTGACTAGGAGCCAAGGTGATATCAGACAACAAAGTTGCAATGAGAAGTGGCAGACAGACTCATTGCCATGTGGGGAGTCACCTTGCAAGCTCATTACAGCAAACGAATGGTATTAAGAACACCTTCGCATTATGCTAACTCAAGAACTTCTAAACCAGTAGAAATAAATAATTTGAATAATTTGAAAAATAAAAATTACAGTTCTTAGAGAATTGACTTAATTAAAAAGAATTTTAAAAATAAAATGTCTTCTTTTTGCTTAAGAAATAGTTATATAAAGTAAACAACCTTTGTAAAGCAGATTTGTTTAGAGTAAATTCAGACCATAGAAGGTGTGAATAATGTGAACATTTTCATAGACATTTCTGAACATTTACATCATTGTGCTGATTATTTTTCAGGCAGTGATGGAAGTTGGATCACTTAAGGTTAAGTTTGGATTTTGTGAAGAACTCTTGTTAGGTAACAGTCAGGATTGCTTGAAAGTAGCATGTTTTAACAATTAGGTCATATTTCTACTCTTGTCTGTACTGGTCACATTACTCTGCTTCATTGTTTATAATCTGAGGTTCAGTGTTTATGCTCTAGGATCATTCAGATGTCTTTGCCATAGTGCCCTGCCCTGTATCTTAGCACCCTTTTTGATCTTGGCGTCTAAAGTTTCTTTGGTGGTTTACCTCTTATCTCTACAACAGACCTTCTATTTTCTTTGAAAGCACTTCCTTCTCTGTATACCTGCTATTCTGTCTTAGCATTGATCACATTTGTCCTTCAGCTATCACAGCCCACGACTGGTGACACCTCTTTGCATTAATTCTTAATACCTTTAGTTTGTTGTTTTTTTTTTTTTCACGGGACATATCAACTTAGATGTTGTCTTGGGTTCTTAACATTTAAATTATTGGGCCGGGCACGGTGGCTTGTGCCTGTAAGCTTCAGCCTATGAAGTGGCCGGGGTTAGGGATCGTGGTTCGAGTCCTGTCTGGGGCTGTAGCGAGACAGTTCCAAAAAAATAGCTGAGTGTGGTGGTGCACGCCTGTCATCCCAGCTACCTGGGAAGCTGAAGCTGGGGGTTGCTTGAGTCTGTGGTACCCCGGGCAATGAGAGCCTGTGGTTCCACAGGCAAAAATAGCGAGACCTAGTCTCAAAACAAAACAAAACAAAAGTTTAAATTATTGAAGCCCTGTTCCTACTTCCCTTCTCAAATCCAGCAAGTAACACAGTTTTTATTTATGCTGGTGAGGACAGCATCTCACTGATCAAAGAGCCTGAATTACTCTCACTCACATCCTGTGTCTTACCACTTAATTCTTTTTGTATCACATTCTTATGTGTTAAAGTTTTGGTCAAGTAACTGAGAGATTATTGATGTGTTTAATAAATATTTATTGAGCACCAACTCTATGCTAGGTGCTGTGCTAGAGTCTGGGGACGCCTTTTGGTAAACAAGACACAGATGGTCACTGCCAACATGGTTTTCGATCAGCCAGGGAGATCATTAAGCATTTCAATATGTGGGAAGTCAAGAGGTACTATACTCTCTGACAGGTAACTTATATGAGTCAGCAGGAACAGTAGGAAGATGAATGAAGTCAGGGTGACTTTGGGGAGGAGTGCTGCAGGACACAGCACTTGGAGAACACATAACAAGGTTGTGAGTGAAGGTACTGGCTGTTCACTTGGGGAATGGTGAGCTTGACCATAAGACAAAGGAGAGGAGTGGGCTAGAGGGGCACCTGGGATTCTTACAGTCTTCTTTCACAAGAGCATGCATATCTGAAGTTTTAGAAATAAAATGCTCTACTCCAAATTTTTGAGAAGTTATCTTCCCTCTACAAAGATGCTATCCCAAAGTATCTTTGGGATATTTTTCTGAACATTCATTAAATTCTTAACTAAGGAGATAGGGTGCATGTATATATTTACATGTTTATATATATATATATATATATGTCTATACAGATAATAAGTGCTAAAACACTTCTCAGTTACATGTTATTCTAATTATATAATGTTTTTAATCAGGATTAGTCTTCTGATCATTTGCTTGGAATAGACTCATGTTAGAATCTAAATATGACAAATAGAACCCAACTGCAATGATAATCTCATTTTAATAGCATTGCGATTGTTCTAGGAGGTAAGATTATAATAGCGTGAGCTTGCCAACAACAGCA
This sequence comes from Uropsilus gracilis, assembly GCA_004024945.1. Taxonomy (NCBI): domain Eukaryota; kingdom Metazoa; phylum Chordata; class Mammalia; order Eulipotyphla; family Talpidae; genus Uropsilus; species Uropsilus gracilis. The sequence goes on along the minus strand of PVHY01013428.1, from coordinate 20,173 downwards.
AAATTCCATTTGTCTGTTTTTATTTCAATGTACATGTATAGTTCAATTTGATCAATTTAAAAAAATTACAAGTTATTGCTTATTGCAGACAAGTCCAGTGACATATTTATTATTTATTATTCATATCTGCAGGTCAATAATTTCTATTAGGAAATAAAACTTTTACTGTTTGAACATTAAAGTTCATCTGATTAATAAACTGATTTTGCCTCAGGTTTCAAGCTTTGTGGTGAATAAAATAGGTCCTCGTGTACTTTAGAAATGGCATACCAGCTGCAAGTACTGAAAATACTTACTGTTGCTCACATAGTAAAAGAATCCCCAAAGCCTCATAATTTATAGATTCATAACTGCTTCTTGTTGCACGTATTATTCTAAGTGGTGCAGGTGCAGCTTTGGTTTAAACTATGTAACCCTCTTTAGGCAACCTACAAGAACTCTGAGGGGCTAATTTTTTCCCCCTTATATGGTGAGCTTGTTAGCATTGAGGGTAAATATGATGTTCCATTTGAAGCTTAAATGTGTGGTTGTTTTAAAACTTACCTATTATTTCATTTTGCCCTCATTTAAATACATACGTAATTTCCTACATTTGTGCAGATGATCATTCATTTAAGATCTGGATAATTCATTTTGAACCGTATTTATTTATTTTAGACTAAATGATTCTTTCATGTTCCAATGCAGGTTTACAAGCTGGTGATAATTTGGTAAACATGGGAAAAATTCCTATCTCCACATGAGCTTACAGTCCAGTGGGATTCATATTATAGTGAATTTTCTAAGTATTCTGGCTTTTTCTCTTTCATAGAACATCCTTTCTAATGAAATCTAAGCAATTGTTTTGAATCCTGTCTTCCAAAATCCTTCACTCTAAAAGATGGGAACCTTAGAGTGGCTGTTACTATTTATTGTAAATAGTGAACATTCCAAGAAATTAAGCTTGTAACCAAAAGTCTGATTAAACAGCCTGAGTTGCTAAGGGTGTTTCTTTTAGATTTCAACTTTGGAATGTTAGTATTGCTTAAATAATATTTAACTATTTATTAGTTAGTCATTTAATTTATAAAGCAGCATTTTCACACTGCTCAATAAGAGCTGAGACAATTCCCAGGAGATATTTGACAGAAATCTAAGGTACTCAGTACCAGTCATAACAGGAATTCCCCACAACTGCATATGTGGACTCACAGTAGTAACAGTTTATACTAAGTGCAAAGTCTCATTTTAAGAACTTTACATCTATTGACTAGTCGAGCCCTCAAAACAATTCTTTGTGGTAGATATTTTTATTATATAGGAAGAAACTCAGATAAAGTAATTTGACCAACGTTGAAAACTAATGTCTAAGAAGCAAGGCCAAAGGGAGAGCCCAAGTTGCCTGCATCTTAGCTGCTGAGTCTCACTGTCTCTCCAGCTTCAGCATCTGCTTTCTTATCACCCTGGTTGCTGTTTTGTTTTAAGTTCAACAGGTAGTAAACTGAAGTTCATAGCTTTGGTTCTTAGTTGTGTTTACCTATTTTCTATTAATTTTTTTGTTCATATTGAGTATCCTGTCTAACTGATCAAATTTAAAACGAATGTGAGTCAAATTCATTACTTACAAAAGGAAATAGAAGAGTAGTGTTGGTTTTCCCATAAAGAGAGAGTAGAATTTGCCAGCTTCATACTTGGAGGATTTCTTCTGCTCTAATTGGGTTGCTTTCCCCCTTGAGATCCTTGCTGGAGCCAGCGTTTCTGCCATTTTCCATCCATACCCTCTTCTCTCCCATGTCTGTATGTTTGCTTCCTGAGGCAGTGTTCCTGCATTGTTCTACTCTTCTGCCCTGTGCTCTGCTCACACTCCAAGTTCAGCCAATGAAGGCATCGAGGGCAAGGCCTGCGTTTTCCTCCCCTCAGGGAGTTCACTATCCTTTCAGCTTTATTTATTATCTTAAATTCTTAAATTCAGGACAGTTTTTTTTTGACATGTTTGTTTCTTTAACTGCTAAATCTTCAGCCACTAAAATAGTGCCAGGTGGTCTAGGTGTTTGATATTTGTTAAATGAATGCATTTCTATTTATAGCATCACTGCATTACATTTATGAATTTTTATGTTTTCTTTTTCCCAGACTGTAAGCTACTCATTTATCTTTGTATCTCTCCCCCCCCCCATAATATAGTAGATTATTAGCAAGTGTTTACTAAGTAATGAGTGAGTTACTTATACCACTTACACCATAACATCTCTATGGTACTGGATGAAGAGTCAAAGAAGAGGGTAAGAAAAGCTGGTTACTCGAAGTGATAGAGGGTGCTACCCCCCCAATCATCTCCAGGAGACGATTACAGATTTCAAGGAAGGTATGCTAAAATGTGAGACTGGCCTTATTTGGAATTTCCCTTCAGGGAGATCCAGCTGGGAAGAAGAAGTGAAATGGTCCAGGTGTGGTTCCTGGAGGGTGGGAAATCAGCATATATAAAGGGTGTGGAAACAAAGAGAGAGATTCCAATATGGAGATCCAATAGAGAGAGATTCAATGGAGGAGAGATTGGAGTCGGCCATTTGTAGGGTAAAGGTGTGAGCCATGTGGACTTGGCCAGGTGACCAAGGCCTGGGGGCTTGCAGCCTTTGGCTGGCCCAGGTTAGCAGCATGTGTGCTGAATGCAGTTAAGTTTGCAGAGTTTGCAGATTTGAACTCCATGTTGGAGTTTGCTTTGCTGAGTTTGACTGGTGTCTGGAAGAGGTCATGCAAAAGTAAGGCCTGAAAAGAAAGCAAACTTAGCTGGGTCTGGTACCATGAAGTTCCTGCTACCTGAAGACAACAAGAAGACACAGCGTGGAAGACAAGGAGGAGCATGCCAAGGGAGCACACCAAAGAAAGATGTCTTCAAACACGTGGAGAGGAATTTTGACTGGCTGACATTGGTGAGATGATCAGGACTGAGAGACTGAGGATTTTTTTGGGCAATCTGGGAAAGGACTTTGGACAATGCTGGAAAAGGTTTTGGACAATGTTAAAGTAATTAGAGTTTTACTTATATGTTTCTTTTGTAGTAATTAGGAAATCACTTTGTTAGAAATAAATTAGTCTGCACTGATAGTCTTTTGCATTGACTTGGTATTTTGGTTGAGAAGGCTGGGGATGGTGGAGAGAACCCACAAGAGTTTAAACTATGTTTTAAAGTTTTTCTTTTTAGGTCTGAAAGAGGGAAAGAAAGCAGAGAGAAGCAGGTAGCTGATGTTTGCATATCAATAGTAGGCAGGTACAGTGAAAATGCTAATGTAAACTGTTTTGAGCCTGCTTTGTAGGGAGAAGCAGGAATATTTGTATCTAGGTAAAGGTAAAGGCAATTGCTAAGGAACTGCTAGTAGCCTGCTTTGGAGAGGGAAGTAGGCCTGTATGTGTTAAAGTTAAGCCAGAAAGTCTTTTCTGGACACTCTGTTTCAGAAAGACCAGTGCATTGTGAGTTTATGAACTCTGAATCAAGAATAGAAGAGTAGAAATTCCAGGACAGATGTTCCCTTTGATTCATCTCCCCAGAAGTGTAGATTTTGCAGGTATGTTATTTGCACATTCGGTAATACCAGTTAACATGAGTCCTAGATACTCACTTGTCTTTCCAGGGTTACATGGTAAGAGAAATAGTTCTTGAGCTAGGAACCCTTGGTGAAAAATCCATAAATCTGCTTCTGTCGATTAGGAAAACTTAAAATATAAAAACAAAACAAAACAAAACAAAAAAAGACCACTAACCAAAGTAATTTCCAATACCCCTTTAAAGACACAGAGAAGTATCATAGAGACATAGAGACATGTCAAATATATATTTTAGATTGAGTCACTATAGTATGAGCACTTCAGGAATAACATACAGGTTTCTTAAGCTCAGGGGTGTGTGGGGGGAGATACCTGAACATACCCCTTGTTCTCTCTTTCCAATTGCCTTAGAACACCTACCCTACTCAAAGGATGGGTTTTCCCCATATATTCTATGATCCTTTTACTAGTCAAATACTTGCAGAGTGCCTGCTGAATACCCAGCTGATGGGCCTGGTGGCCTGCTGACTGATCAATGGGCCACAAATTTACCAATCAAATTTATTTTGGAGCATCTCTTTGTCTCCATAAAGAATGGGGGGTGGGGGTGAGGGAGGGTGGAGGATGGGTTTGTATGGAGGAAGCAGAGTGTCCTAAGAGAGAGTTCTGACAGTGTGACATATTCTAGTAATGGTACAGCATGTCCGTTATGACTGGGACAGATTATTTAAGAGGAAGAGGAATGAAAAGGCACTGCTTTGGGGCAAACAGTTAAATGAATGAATGTGGGTGTTGATAACTGTTGGTGATTTAAAATTCATTAGTGCCATAATCACACTTCTCCTGCCCACCAGCACACAGCCACCTTTCCTCTATTGTGTTGACTGACTCTGGTGCAGATTTACGATTTCCAACCTTAGCTCAGTACTCTGGATGACTAACTTCATTTTTAATTTTTTCAGATTACTCCTAATCAGCTAGTCATTTGTTTTTTTTTTTTTTTTTTCATTATCCATAGTTATTAATCCAAGCAGCAACAACGTTCTTCAGGAACTCAGCTCTCAGGACCCCTTCATTTTCATTTTTTTGTTTCTATTAAATTTTAATATCTTGTAAATACTTTTTGATGTAATTATTCAAATAAGGGTAGCTGTCACAGATTTCAAATGAAAAGCTTCAGTGGAAAGCATGTGAAAGATTTAACTCAGAGAAGTCTCATTCTCACCTGAATTATATACTGTTCCCACCCATGCTATATGTGACCATATTCATTCATTTCTGAACCATTTTTCCTTTGTTTCATTTTGCAAAGGCATGCACTTGTGTTCATGCGTGTGTGTGTTCTTATTGCCACTTCATAAGCAGAAGTGTACACTGTTTATGTACTCTTTCATGCCTTACTTGGCTTAATCAACAGCATATCCTAGAAAAGTCACTCCAAATCAATTTATAGAGATCCTCACTCTGCTTAATGACTACATAGTAACTACTTTGTTGTCTTCATGATTTATTGTGGTTTACTTAAGCAGTCTACTATAAAAGGCAAATGGACTATTTTCAAAGAAACCAGGTAAAAATGATATGTTTTTAAATATCTACTGCCCTGATCATTCTTCCCAGTGAATACCTGATATCTGTTGTCTCTTTGCTCTTCCTCTACTTGCAAACTTAACTCCATTTCCAACCCTTTCTGCCTCAGAGGAAATATCTTAATTTTTTTCACATTTAATCTCCTTTCCAGGGCTCTTTGGCTTGCTTTATGCACTGGGACCTTGTTTTACTTATCATTTACTTTTTTATTTCTAATTTATTGCAGATTCTGTAATTTTCAAACCTCTCCTAACCTCGAGACTCCATTCTTTGGCTTTTCTTTTTTATTATTTGAGCAAACATGGTGTATTTTGAAAACCCTGAAGTGGAGGAAGCTGTCAAGGAAGGCAGAAATCCAAGGGTGAAGATCATTTAGTAGGGTGTTGAATTATAGTGGTTGTCATGGAAAGAAATAGACAGTTGGAGAGACATCATGGAGGTAGGCTTTAAAATTGAATGGATATAAGAGTCAGGGAGGGAACAGTCCACCACTTCCCCCAGGAAGTAAGAGTGAGGAAACAAAGAGGAGCAAATTTTATGGAAAGGATAATGAATTCCCTTTTGGAAAAGTTGAGATGAACTGACTTTGAGGCATCTAGTTAGAGAAATTGAGTTAAGTAGTTGGGAAGTATGGGAAACATGGGCTCAAGAAAAACATTCTTCCAAAACAGATTTGGTAGTCAAAGACATACTGGTTTATTTTGAATTACAATGTTGGATAATATCTCCTAGAGATAAAATGAGGAGAGAAAAGCCTGGGGGAATTAGAGAGGCAGTAGAATAAGACTTAAGAGATAGAATAAGTCTGATGAAGAACAAATGGTTGGAAAGAAGGCAATTGGGAGTTGTGGGCATGCATGTTCAGTGTAATTCTTTGTTAGTGTTATCAGGAAGGGAGGCCAGGCTTCTACTAAAAATAATTTTTTTTACCAGCTTTCCCTAAACCAGAGAAAAACCTTTACCTTTTGATCTGATACAAAATGGGCAAAAGCTTTTATTAACCCTTAAGCAAGTTATCTTTGTTGTTTAGATACCTGCTGCTTGTCCCAGGGCCCTTTACATCCCCCCCACAGCAAAAAATACTTTCATTCCTAGACCTTTGTAATCCCAAAGCCAGACCAAACTCTTGAAGTGATCAAACTGTTTATTACTAAGGTAGCAGGTAAGCCAGTGATTACCTAATCATATATGCTATGAAATAAGTATCTAAAATCCTGGTTACCCCATTACATGTGCTACAAAGTAAACATGAAAAACCCAGTTACCCCAACACATATCCAAAACTGTCCTTTAGTCCCTGGTCACCTCACCTCATGTCCAGTCAATCAGAATTCACCAGCGTGTTGTTCCAAAAGCAGAGCATGTTCTCTCCCCTCCCTCCCCCCAGCCCCTTTGGCATCTGTTTGTGCTTCCTCCAAACACGAGGCCCAATATGTGGTGTTCTTTTCTTTCGGCATCCATCTCAACTTTAAGCAGTAGAAAAGCTTCAACATACAGGAACCAACATCAGGTCCATTTTCTCAAGCCATGCTCATGGCCTCTCCAAAGAGGTCTGAATCAAACTAGATAAAACAATCTCCAACATAAATTTCAAATCCCCAAACTCTTTAGACTCCTTTCACACACACAATCAGCTTATGCATGCTATTTCCTCAGGTCGGGCCCATCGTTGCCTCCAGAAATCACACGTCTCTTAGCAGCCCAGGCTGACACTCATGGGCCAAGGTGTGACTATTTCTCTCTGCCTGGGCTGTTACCCCACAGCCAGGCCTCCATCTTCCCAAAATGCCTGAAACCTCTCTTTCTTCACACAGGTATATTTATCCCATCTCCTTGTTCCTCCCTCCCATTTTGTCACCTCACACCACACAAGCTTTGTTTCTCTTTTCTCCTTCCCTTCTATCCTTCTGAAAGAAAACTGTGAATTTTAATGAAGGGCCAGCAACCTCACCTTGGCATAGTCAACCTAAGCTTTGTTCAACTGGGCCTTGAAACCATCAAGTCAGAAAGTCAAATCTCCATAATATTGCCAGATTTTTCTTGAAATTTACAATTCTGAAACAAAAGGAAAGTAACTTCTACTTCTCAGCTGCATTTTCTTTCTAGTGTTACTATCAGTGCATAACACATTGGCTACATTAATGGTAGATGCCACTCCAACGTTAGATTTATTTTCTTAATTCCTAAGAACAAGAATAATTATACTGCTACCTTCTTGCAAAACTAGGCAAAATTTATGTAGACTCAATAACTAATACATTGCATTATTGACAAGGTTCAAAACAAAGAATCCTCACTTGATAAGAACTTCTTTGTGTGAATCCACATCTGGCTAGGGTTTCTGGAAAGAATGGGTTGTAAATCAGACAGTTGGGAAAGGTGAAGTATCAGTAGGAGACACATGGAAAGGCTGAGTGATTGGTAGAGGTAGGGGTTGCAGTCACACCCCTTCCCAGGATGTTATTTTTCAGTAGAAAAGTGTTGATTTAGGTGGTAATGATCACTTGTGTTAGAGAGAAGTCATCGATAGAACTTCATCCCAGTCATTTTGTCACCAAAGTGGAGGTTCATAAATTTGATAATTTCTCATTTTTAATCTCTAAAATGTTTGATCACATTTATGTTCTCTTGCAACACTCCATTAATCATGAGAATGAAAAGGTATTTAAACTAGATCATACCTTTATGTTTCCACAATTCCTTCTTGGGTCAGGGGTAAAACTTCACAGTGATTAGAGAGAATTCATCCAAAGCTACTAATGACTTCATTTTGCCTCACATTAGCCATGCCCACTTAGAGTCTCCAAGGTGGGGGTAGGGGGTGTGGGGGTTGTCTCTAGGAGCTGTGCAAGAGGGCCCCCTAGAAATTGCAAAGAGAGCCTTAAAACTTCCATTTATAAATCATTTTTACTCTATCCCTAACAGAAGTTTTCCATGAGCTTTAGTCCTCCATGTTTGCAAACAAGTTCATTGTATATTTATACAAATATAGGGGAGGCATGTTCAGACATTATTTAATTGGTATTTATTTAGTTGAGACTATATATAATTTTTAGAGACCTAACATTTAAATCATAGATACTATTTTAGCATTGTAAGTGAATTGGGAACATACAGAAGCGTCTTAAAATTTTGTCAATAATTTCAGCTATTATTTGACTCCTGATGTTTTCATTGCAAATGCAGATGTGAGACTTCACCTAATTCTGCAATATTGACTTCAGCTTAAAGCATTAAAACATGAGTTCAAAACCATTTAGTGAACACACTGCAGTTTTCTCATGAACTACCTAATGCCTCTCCACATACGGTATGTTCTTTGCAGTCATCCTTTAGTCACAGGCAGTTTAAGCTGTTAAATAGTATCTTGCTTTAAAAGGTAGGCTGATGGCTTTCTATCTTCTGGTACATCTGGTAAGTTAATATATACAGCCTCTGTGGGTATCCTGCAGGGACCTGTTTTTACATGCATACAGGGACGTTTATGTAGAAATCAAAGGCCATGAATCAGAAGAACACAACTCTTGTTTCCAGTGTACTGGAGGCTTAAAAAAATTGGCTTTGAAAAATTGAGAGTAGTGTGGTTTGTTTTTATTGTGGAACCGATCAGGAAGAACAATTTACAGTCATTGCCATTCTTCACAGCTGAATGGAGTAGAGGTGCCGGCCTCGTGAAATGGAGCAGCTGCGCCCGTTTTCTCTGGGCTCACAAAAACATTTGCTTTTTAATCGAGAACTTTGGATGGTGGGGTACAGTTTGTTTTCATGATGGAAGTGGTCAGTTGTGCCCTACCAGACAGCTGTAGTGTAATTAAGAAAAACTGTGTGAAAGTGGATTAAATATAGGAGAAAAAACCTATTTCTTAAACAAGGGCTTTCACCTTAAATTTATTCATTTTTTTCTTTAATGTTTAAAGCACAAATATCACTATAATTCTGGTTTGGAAGACTGTATCAGTTAGCTCTCGAAAACGTGAGATGCTCTGTAATTGCTTGCTTTTTATACTAAGTGCAAAATAAAAAGCATGGGTTCTTAAGATAATGAAGCTTGTGAGAAATCTGCTTTCAAAATAATATTTAAAATAAAGAATCATACAGTTATACTGATGTTATATTCTTTAAGGCATTAGAAAAGCTAGTTTTCTACCCTTGTACGAAAAAAAGAGACTGACGTTTAGACTGACTTTGTATACAAGTTGTGACGTTAGAATTATTTGTTTTTTAAGGTTGAGAAACTGGGGCAGGTAAACGACATTTTTTCTTGATAAATTTTAAAATCAATTAGTCAAATAATAATGAAATAATCTGGCTAAATGTTGATTTGTTGTAGTTAAATGTGGAACATTAGACTGTCAATTAGCTTTGAAAAGCATACACTTATTTTATGCAGCAGACTTTGAAATAAGAATAGAAATGCCTTAATTTGCATCACAGTCTATAGTAGCAAAATAACTGTTACAAGGTCAAAGGGAGCTGAATTATTTAAAAAAAAAACTATTGTCTCACAAATAAGATTTAAATCAGATACTCATCCTTGATAAATTTTTATGGTGCCTCACTCACTGAAAAACAAAATTTTCACTATAGGCAAAAAAAAAAGGTGCCAAGTTCAGGTTTGCTTCCAGAATCTGTCCTATATTGATGATATTCTAAAGGATGACCTTGGGCTTCAGTTAGGGAATTTGAAAAGCTGATTGAAGTTGGATAGGAAGTTACAGCTAAAAACCTCTGTTAGCAGTCTTGCTGCCCTTGTTACCCAGTAGCAAGGAGTTCTTACAGGAGAAGACCCCACTGAGGAGGTTTTTGAGAAAACCCTGACTGCCATTTTCTTCCTTTGTTCTCTGGGGCCCATCTACTCCTGATTCTTTTTGTCTTTCCCCTGTAGACATCCTAAGACAACACTGAGAATCAAACTTCAGTTCATTCTGAATGACAAGCATAGTTGCAGTTTGTTAGATTTTTTTTTTCTTTTTTCCACTTGCAAACTGACTGTCCATAGGCACCAAATCACTACATCTTCAAGAGCAAAGTAGAGTGAATGTAGGCAAGCATTGGGTGGATTGGAAAAGCAGATAGCAGTTAAGAAACTGGCAAATCAAGTTTTAACATCAGGATGGTAATGAAGAGCATTGATGCTTGAGAGCTGAATGATGTGGTGGGAAGAATACTGGAATCAAAGAATCTGAATTGAAGTCCCAGCTAGCCAAACATTTAGGGGAAATCATTCTCTTAGCTTCTGTTTTCATGTATACAGTGGAACTGTAAGTGGAACCTGTTCTACTTACCGAACTGGTTGTCTTAGGAGATAGTGTTGTCAGGTGATTATGGAACTATCTGATCCATTTGTCAATTTTCCCCCTCAAACTTCTGGTAGTCTTGAAAAGGAAATGTAGTAAATACTAAATTTTACAAATGTAAGTTCTCTCGCAGGACTCTGGGCATTTCTCAATTATCTCACCTTTTATTGCTATTTGATTCTCACCCTACCTGCTCAACACCATTCCAAGCCCTCCCATCCTTCTCAAGCTTCAGCCCCTCCTTTCTCACTCTTAAGTTACTATGACTTTGCCAGGAAGATTGAGCAAAGTCTATGAGTTCTCTGATCACCACCTGAGTGTCTGCTTTTACTTAATTTGCTTCTCACTTGTGTAAATCTACACCCAGGGCTTAAAGAGCCTTCTCTGACTTCTGTTCATGCGGTCATTGCTTTTTCCTAGTCAGTTACTATGAAATTGGATGTAAAAGGGGCAAGCCTTCACTAAATCTCACAAGCTTTCTAAACCTGAAAAAAAACCTTTGCCTTTTAAATATTGTGCAAAAAGGCAAAAGCCTTCACTAAGCCTCAAGCTTCCAAAACAGAAAAAATACCTTTACCTTTTAAACCCGTACTTGCTTGCCCTCAGGATTCTTTCCCACCTACAGCCTTTCTTATAATTCCAAAGTCATATCAAGTTCTTAAAAATGACCAAAAATTTATTTACGGCAAAGTAAACAAGTAAACAAGCAGACAGTCTCCAAGACCAGGGGAACCCCGGTTACCTCACCATATGTCCAAACTGTCCCTTAGTTCACAGGTGCACTTGCAGTCCTCCAAATGCATAGTCCAAAAACAGAGCACTGGCACTTCCACTTCTTTTTCAGTGCCCATCCCAACTACTGACGATGAAAGCTCCAGATAAGCATCAAAGTAGCACTTCAGGTCCTCCAGATGTGAGGTCCCAAACGTGGAACTTCCGTTCTCTTTCTTCTGTCCCAGCTTCAGGCAATTAAAGCTCCAAACCAGACACCAAAAAGTAAAGATTTCAAACCAAGTTTTCAGCAGTGAAAATTTCAAGCCAGATTAGGTAAAACAGGAACCAACAAAGTCCATCTTCTCAAGCTTCTCTCAAGACTCTACAAAGATGCTTGAGTCAAACTAGGTAAAACAGGCCCCAGTGCAAAGTCCAAATTCCCAAACTCTTTTAAACTCCGTCAGTAAATGCCATCAGCTTACACAAATCCCAGGCTTGGGCTCCAGCCACCCTAGGCCGTTGCCTGTCAACAGACTGCTGCTGCTCCCTGAGGCTGGTGTTCAGCCATATTGATGGGGTGATGTGGTGAAATTGAGGGGTCGAGGCCCCAGTTTCAAAATGGCTGCTTTAGGATGGCAGCCATTTTGCTTTAGTGGGCAGAGATTCAGAGAAGAGCAGCCATGATTTTCTCCCAAGAGAGACAGACAGAGGGGATTTAGGAAGGAGCTAGGCTAGAGAGAAAGTAAAAAAGCTGGATAAGGGAAAGAGTGGCAGAGCAGCAAGGAGGCTGGAGGCCTTGGAGCTGGTGCTGCCATGTGCAGCAGCAGGGTAGGTAATGTAGCCATGCCTTGGGCTTCCATCCCCAGCCTGGGCTGGTGAGGAGTCTGGGAAAGCATGTTGGGGAAACTTGTGACCTATGTAAACTGACTTGGAAACTCGGTACTTAATAACTGTGAAGGCTGGGAATTTTCTGGCAACCTGAAGAAAATTTGGAGTGCTGCTTTTTTCATCCTGAAATGTCTGAAGTGGTTGCTGCTGTTGTTTCCAGTGAGTATTGGTAGTTTGGGGCCAATTCAGAGTTGAAGCAAAATGAATGTTGGAGCTGTGCCTTTGGGATCGATGATGCCATCTTGGACATCTTGGATTCTTCATTATGTTTGAAGGTAGGACAGCTGCCATTTTGTGGACACACATGGCTGAAGGGCCCGCTTGTAGCTTTTTGGGCTAGAGACTAAAATATGTGGTAAGATTACCAAAGGGGTCCTGTTGATAAGACAAAAGTGACTTTTGTCTATTTTGTCTTTTTAGTGAATAAATCTTGGTTTTTTTCCTCCTTTTAAAGTAGTGTAGTCTTGTTACTGCTCACTCAGACTGGGACAAACCTGTTGAGGTACTGGGTTTAAAGGGCCAAATGCTCCCTCTAGTAAGTTTAGTTATAATACCCTGCTTTGTTTTGTTACCAGAATTCAGTGTCTATCAATTCCTTACTTGTGCTAACTTTATTATTCCCTATCAACTAATGCTTTTCTCTTTCCTTTTATCCATAAGAATGATATTTCCTAGGATTTTGTCTTTACAGTATACACAAATGTAAATCAAACTGAGCAATAGGTTTATATATAAAATTAAATTTATAAAACTAGTAAGTATAAACATAGGAAGAAATCATTTTGACCTTAGACAAAGCCATTTTAGATATAACATAAGAATGTAATCCAGAAAAGAAAATGAATACACTAGAAACCATGAAAATTATCTTATTTACTATGATAAATTGGTAACATTAGTTTCAGGTATAAAACAAATGATTCAATCCTGTATATATTACCAAATGATTATAATAAATACAGTCAATAGTCATCATCACTACAATTTTTTTCCTGTTGAGAGAACTTTCATGTTCCATTTTCCTAGCGACTTTCAAACATACAATACAATTTTCTTAAATATACTCATCATGCAGTACGTTACCCTACAACTTACTATTTTATAATTGGAAGTTTGTACCCTTCCATGCATATTCCCCATTCCCTCTGATAACCACTAAATTGTTCCCTATATCTATAAATTTGTATTTCATCAAAGTTAAATATTCTATCTTTAGAAAGGCATTGTTAAGAGCATGATAGAAATCTCAAGACTGGGGAATAATTAAAAAACAGACTGGTAAAATATTTGTATTGATAAAGACTGATAAAGGAATATTAAAACTTTATAACTCAACAATAAAAAAAAGCCTCATTTTTTTAAATGAACAAAGCATTTAAATATACTTATCAAAAAAAAAATAAATGGATGACAATGAGCTCATGAAAAGGTCCTTCATTAGTTATTAAGAAAATGTCAGTTTCAACCAAGAGATATGACTACATTCAATAGAATGGCTAAAATCACAACTGACCATGTTGTTGAAGATGTAGAGGAATTGGACCTACATATATTGCTGGTGGGAATGTAAAGCTGTGTAGCCATTTTGTCTTTTGTCCGTAAACTGAGGACAAGGTTGGTAGAGTGTGAATGAGGGATGAAGGTGTCCTGTGGAACACTGGAGGAGAATTAGTGGGCCACTGGTAGTGAGCATGGTGTTAAAATACACATTTGTCGAAGTTTAAACCAATAATGCCCAAAGATAGTAATAAAAATCAGCTTTACCTCAATTAACATAAATTTGAAAAAAATAGAGTTAAACTTATACTTACCATCTGACCCTGCCATTCCACTCTTAAATAACCAACAGAAGTGAAAGAATATGCTTTCCTTTTATGATTTCCCTTTTGTAATATTCCAGATATTACATGCAATGTAATATACATGCAAGCATGAAGTTATGGAAAGCAATGTGGTTGCTTGGGTATGGGAGTGCAGTGCAATAGTAGTAAATGACTACTATTAATTGCTTATTCTTTAAAAGGATATACAGGATATTTCTTTAGAACCTTTTGCCATTAGCATCATTAGTTAACCTAATGCTAATACTAACCCAGCTCTGACAGACCTTGCCTGTTATTAATGAACAACTTTACTTTCTCTGTCTTGAAAGATCTAAGATTAAGGCCCTTAAGATACTTTCTCTCTCCCAAGAGAGCATTGCAAACAAACAAACAAACAATTCTTATCTGCCAGCACCTATTAGAGGATAATGTACCTTGTAGTTAATGCAGTTGTGATGTTAAGCCTCTATATGCCTTATGTATTATGTTAGATTCTCTGAAAAAAAGACTGCCTTTTTACATATATTTGTTAAATAGAGGGACTATATTCTTCTGTGTAAAAGGAGGCAACCAGTTAAATCCTTGCTTTTATCACTGGTGGTTTGTGTGTTTGCATATGAGAGAGGAAAAGTAAGTATGGCAAAACTGGTGAATAAAATGTGAAGGTGACTAATTCAGGATATTCATTGTACTATTCTTACAGATTTTCTATAGATTTGATGTTTTTCAAAAAGTTGAGAAAAAGCACATTCTTTCCTGAGATGATTTACTGTGAATTAAGGCTGCTGCTTAATTACCTATTGTGTTCTTGTTTTCTGTTTTGCTATTTCTAGATCCGAAAATATCTTGGAAATGTTTCCTACCGATAAACAAATAATAAATGATACCAATTTACAATCATTAGGGTTTTCCATTGTGCTACATGTTAGGCTAAATATTTTATTTGGATGATGTCATTTAAGCCTTTTATAAGCTATTATTATCTTCATCACATTTCAGATGAGGCTATTCAGGCACAGTGAAGTAAAATAACTTGCCCAAAGTCACATAGCTGGGGTGTGGGAGAAATGCTCCTTGCCATACTGAACTTCACGGTGGCCTTTACTATTTTCAAGCTAGAAAATAGTATTCTGGCTTAAACTCTCATGATAATCAACTGATCCAACTATATTAATATGATTCAAGAGTGCAAATGGTATATCTACGTCTATATGTAGATATCTATCTATCTATCTATCTATCTATCTATCTATCTATCTATCTATCTATCTATCATCTATCTATATATATATATAGACAGATAGATATATGGAGAGGAAAATAGGCACGTTTCTTGCCACATAAATTTGTATAACTCTTTGTGAAAGAACAGTGTTGCATGTTTGGTGATCTAAACCTTATTGCCCCCCTTCAGAGTCTGGTTTTTTTGTGTACACTAACTGACCTGTTAAGGAACATTATTGCTCTTTTTTGGTATATTTCCTATACTTTTTCTGTTGACTTATCAGCTTTTCTAGTCTTAAAAACCAACCTTCATTCCACATACTTAATAGTCATCACCTCTGTCTTTCAAATAAAACCTTCCTAACAGATGACTCTGGGGAAAAACCCTAGGGTCTTTTCAGGTGTCCCATGCATTCCTCTGATGCTCCCAACTCTCTCCCAGCTGTGCCTCCAACTACCTGTTTTCCTTCTAGCAGATTTTGTGTGCTGTTTTTTTATCGACAAACTGTAACTACATATTTTGCATAGTTTTGTAGTCTGACTTTTCTATTTTAATACAGACATTTTTTCAATAACTGAAAAAAGCTTTTATCAAAGAATAGCACATATATAGGAACAGTACTAAAGAGATTCAGTGACTTTTCATAAAATGTATTAGCATCAACATCAAGAAATGGAAACTACAGAATTTGGAATATCTTTCCATCTTCTCTCCCCTTTCAGTCATTTCACCCAAGTCTCCAAAGATACCCTGACTTGTACCAAGAGATTGATATGTGTGAAATATATGTAAATGGAATCATATAGTGAACATTTTGTATCTACTTCTTTAAAATTTATTGGTACATTCGATTTATATTGCTGTGTACAATTGTAATTATTTTCATTGTATTCTATTGTGGATTCATATACTTTAATAATGTTAATGGCTCTTTTGTGTTGTTTTCTCATTGTGTTGATATACAATAATTTATTGACTCCAGGTTTTTACTATTTAAACAAACCATGTAACAAACATTTTTGTATAAATATTTAAACAAAATTTGATTACTTATTAGAATAAATTCTAGAAATGCATTTGCTGGTGAAAAGAACATAGACTCTTTATTGTTCTTGATGTATATTACTAGGTGCTTTATCGAAAGATGACCATAGTGTGCTTTCATAAAATGCTTTCACCTATCATAGGGATTTAGTGAAATTTTGTACTTGAATTGAATGTATAAAATTCTTTTCTATCTGGGGAATCTGTTTGTTTGTTTGTTTATTTATTTATTTTGAGACTAGGTCTTGCTATGTTGCCCAGGGCTGTCTCAAACCTGCGGACTCAAGTGATTCCTAGCCTTGTCTCCCAGTGGCTTGGATTATAGGCGCATGCCACTGCACCTGACTTATCTTGAGATCAGTTTTAAAGTTTTCTGTATCACTGAACTTTTTCAGTTCATTTAGATTTTTGAAATTGTAGTAATATTTAAGGCATAGCTACCCCTTTATTCTGTTTCAAAAATTAACTAATTGTTCTTGCCTTGAACTTTAAAATACATGGCCAAATTAAGAGGAGAGTAGACATTTTCTTGCAGTTATGTTACTGGTATTTCTATATATTTATGTGGGGGAAAATGACATATTTATAAGTTCATAATCCTATCCAGGAGTGAATCTAGTTTATTCAAGTATTTTTATTAAACATTCCTTAGTAAAGTTTTATAGGCTTTTTCATATAGGACCTGGTTTTTGAATTTTTTTTAATTCCCAACTATTTTATGCTTTGTGGCTACCAGAAATTGGATAAGTTCTTTCCATTATATTTTATAACTAATTATTTGAAAGCTATTGAGTTTTATATATCAATTTTGTATTCATCTTCTGTACTTAGTTCTTATTAATACCAGTAGGTTTTTGTTTGGGTTTGGGGCTATTAATGCATTCAGGCTTAGAATAAAGACTTTCTAAATTCAGAAAGAGAAAAATTAATAATTGGAATAAAGAAATAAACAGTACTTGATTTTTTATAAAATTCCTTTTTTAAAATGTCTTGAGGATGCTATTTTTTGTGAAGTTCAAACCTTCTTCTGTAGACATATCTTTTAAATAAAGAAGTAAGTCACTAAGTTAAGTAAAAATTAATGAAGGGAATTGAAAATATGAAAAGAATATCATTTTTATTAGCTAAATTATACAATGAAAACCATATTTTGTTTGTTTGTTTTATCATTTATGTTACACTAAATTTGTTTTTTTTTCCATTCTCATTATTTATTTTGATTCTTTATTTCTTCTACCATTTGTTTATCTGAATATATATGTGTGCATATCCATGTGAGTTACATATGTTAATGTCACATTGTCTTATTTATCACTTTCCTTCTCAAAGATAAAGTATGTTTAGGTCATATGTGTACATGCTATTTCACATATAAGTTATAATACCTGTAATCAACTAGTTTACCTTTAATTATTTAACCTAAACATTTTCATTTTCTTTTTTATTCATCTTAAATTATAGGCTTTTGTTTAATCTTAATAGTTTTAAGCATCTAGAAACTTCAAGCATAAATGTCATCAGAAAATAATACTTTAATCCTAGCTAACTGATATTATTGACCCTCTGTGCTTACATCAGCAACAACAGCAGAATGTTTCCAGCATAATCTCTGTGTGGATATACATCCTCACTGGCAAAGTGTGATTTAGAAATGAACTGTCCTCACTTGAGAAGATAGTCCTGCTGATTTTCAGGAAGAGACTATCTCTGTTCTCATTTAATCTTGTAAAAGACAAGCTGGTTGCACTCATCTAATTTATAAAATAGTAGGTTAGAATACTAATGGACAGTTGTGTGGTCTGCAAGCCAAGATTGGTGGCCATGAAACACATATTCCTCTTATCAGAATAAGAATTCACTACTTTAAAACCGGGCACGGTGGTGCGTGCCTTTAAGCTCAGCCTATGGAGCACGACTGGGACTGGGTATCACTTGAGTCAGCGGGTTCAAGACCCGCCCAGGGCAAGATAGCGAGACCTAGTCCTAAAAAATAGCTGGGCATGGTGGTGCATGCCTGTAATCCCAGCTACCTGGGAAGCTGAGGCTGGGGATTGCTTGAGTCTGTGTACCCCAGGCAACGTGAGCCTGCAGTTACATGGGTAAAAATAGTGAGATCTAGTCTCCAAAAAAAAAAAAAAGAAAAGAAAAGAAAAGAAAGACAGAGACTGTAGCATTCGTTCTGTGGCTGTTAATAAAACTTTGAGGCTGAGGGGTGAGAGTGAGAATGAGAATGGAAAATAAAGATACCATGTTTCAGATCTCACTTATAAAATGGGTTCTGAAGTAGGAATAGAGGGAAGTAGCAAGATAGATAAGTTCAAAGGTTGCTTCCAGGTGTTAACTACCAAGATTTCTTTTTAAATAACTATACGGAATTGTAGGGGTAAAATAATCTGCTTTCATTAGAGCTATAACTGGTTCTAAGTCCTGAAGCAAAAACAGAAATAAAATACCAGAGCTGGAAATAATGTCATCAGGGGATATGTAAAAACCAACAACAAAACTACTTCAGTAGGTTCCCTATTAAATGTGGTATTTAGTTTGTTCTGAATTTTGTTATATAACAGTCAGTATACTTTTAGTTAAGCTAAGGAAACTAGAAATAGACATTGTATTTTGTCTATCCTCATTCAATACATTCGAAGAGGTAGAATGCAGGAAAAATTTAGTACTATACATGAGCCTAGTTTGCCTGTGATGGAATGCCATTCTGGGGATAGATATTGTACATGGAGAGCATTCAGTGTGTTCCTTTTTATAATTATATTAGAAAGAAAGTGGGTCTTGAACCCAGGCAGAGTTTAATTTGAATGCTGGCTCTACCATTTAGGTATTTCATGATGCTGGAAACGCTGAAAGTTCTGAAGTTAATAAAGTTCTGAAACTTTATGAAGAAACTTTTTTCATGAAATCACAATTGTATTGATAAATAGAAAAAATGTTTGCTTAATCTTCTGAGGACAAGTGACATATAGGAAAATAAACAAAGCTGGCCTGTTTTCATGTTATTGTTTATAGTCCAGTCATATAGTCCAGTCAGTCTCTTAGTTCCAAATGTACTTGTGGTCCTCCACCTCCATGATCTGAAAAACAAGATGGTGCTTCTGCTTTTCTTTGTGTCTGTCCCAACTCCAGGTAGTAAAAACTCCAAATCAAACACCAAACAAGTGGAAGTTTCAAACTAAGTTCTCAGTGGTGAAGATTTCAAACCAGACTTAAGTAAAACAGGATCCAACACAATGTCCAGGTGTCCAGGCTTCTTGAACTCCTTTAACGAATATCCCAAGCTTGGGCTCCCAGACACTGTGGGTCATTGTCCATCCAAGCCAGAAGCTCATGGCATCTATGCTTTCTCTGCCCTGCTACAGCCCACTCCTGTTTCTCCCAGAGCAGGCCTCATGGCACCTGGCATACCGCGTCCTCCTTCAGCGCTGTAAGAACGTAGGGGCAGCCCCATCAGAATGTTTATTGAGCATCGATGGAAAAAAGGTAAAATAGAATGAGGAATGGTATTCATGGCAGAGATAGAACATGCCTGAGAATCAGTATATTTTAGGGTCTGAAAGCATTTGTTTTATGACTGGACTGCAATATGGGGGGTGGGGGTGGTGAGAGGCAGTCAGGGGTAATGCCCAGATATATGTTTAAGGAAGATCAGGAGAAGGGCTGAAGGAAAATAAACAAGGCTAGAGGAAGGGAGACTGACTCCATGGCCAATTATGGAAATCACAACAGGCAGTCTGGAGCCAGTGACAATGGACAGACAAAAGGAAATAGAAGCCAAGATACAAAATGATCAGCTAGATAACCAACCAGATGTGGTAGGGAAAGGGGAAAACAAGGTTACTAAATCTTTGTACTTTTCCTTGAAATCAGGACCTGCTAGGATGAACAAGTCAAAAGGGTAAATGATTAGCTCTCTTTTAGTGGGTGAATTCAAGGAGTCACCGAGGGCGATGAGTGTGTGTGGTAACATATCTCCAAAGAGGTATGACACTCTCTCACTAACTCATATACACTGTTATAAGCCAGCGAAAAATAGTAGTGAGACCCACTTCCAAAATATATAG
>PVHY01013427.1:0-41396 GCA_004024945.1 Uropsilus gracilis | reverse complement strand
CCCCCCCCCCCCCCCCCCCACACACACACCATGCTCTTCTCCCACCCTCCTCTGGTAGGCTCAATGTTATTGTCAGACTTCTAGAGGACATTATAGGTTTGGTTCTTTTTGTCACTTTGTTTATTTTCCACATGTAAGTGGTACTATTCAATGATGGTCTTTCTACTTCTCAACTAATTTCTATGAACATTGTCCTCTACTGTTCCATCCACTTGCCATAATTCTTATGTAATCTGTTGCTTATGCTACTCTTGTCAAACTTCTCTAAGACAGCTCCTGGTGTTATTTATATTTACAGTAGAAAAACTTATTCACAACTTCATCGTAATTTCGTGATTACAAGTGTAATTACTTCATTACAATGAGTTAATCAATTACTTACAATGAAATAATTACAATTATAATTCATTGTAATTACAAAGAAATAATTACAATACAATGAAGTTGAGGATGTATATATAGTACATATGTGTGTATATATATACATATATGCGATGTTATATATCAAGTTTACTTCAATGAAACAATCAAAGACAAACGGTCTGCTTTCATGAAGTAACTAATTTAGTTTAGTGAAGAAATAAACAGGTAATTTGGATAGTTGATGTTACTGTGAGAAAAATAAAACAATTTTATATTAATTAATAACAGTACCCTTTGTTCCAAATATGTGCTAGAGATTATGCTATTTACTATATAACCTTAGTTAATGCTCAAAATTAATATGAATACCTATAAAATTTTATGAGGAAAGTGAGGAATGAAACTTGTATCCTCACCTAGATAACATATTTAATAATTTGGCAGATGAATTTTTGTCTCACTTATTTATTAACTCCTGTTGACTGAGCGCTTATGTTTCTAGCATTGTTCTGAGACAATAGAATATTTTTATAAAGAGCACAAACACTCCTGCCTTTAAGGAGTTAACATTCTTATAGCGTTAAGTACAATACAGAAAAAATAAGTTGGCTATATATAAGATGTTGTATCATTATAGCCATTGTAAATGGTCTTAAGCAATTAGAAATGGCAAAGAAACAATCTTGTCCCTAGAACTACAAAAAAGAACACAGCTCTACTAACACCTTCATTTTAACACAGTGAATTTAGCATAATAAAACCTCTATCAGACTTAAAACCTGCAGAACTCTAATGGATTTGTATTGCTTTAAAACAAATTTGTAGTAATTCATTGCAGTGACAATAGAATAATACTTTATCAAAATATTCATCATAAAACAACAAAATGCAAATGCAAAAAACAAAATGCAGTTAGTACCTAAGAAATTGTTATACATGTTAAATGATAATGGGTTTAAAGCACTAAAGGTAGAAGTTGACATAAAGTAACATTTGTTGTATTATTATATCATTATCAAAATTACATGTAAAGATACTTCAGAAAATTTCCTTGCTAAAGTAGAGATTATCATACAGTATAAACCCATAGATAACCATCATAGGGGGGTAAATTGAATGTCTTATTGGATTAAATCTAATTTAAAAACAAGAAGCTATTTTATAAGGTTTTAAGAGCCAAATTCAGATGAAAGGATAGATTGGACTCTGTCTGATAAATGTGTAACAATACAGAGATGATGGTACATCAGGAGACTAGCTTGACATACTTTACATACAATTGGCAGAGTCCTGGTCAAGAATTAGCTATGGGAGCAATGAACTAACCAAGAGGAAAACCAGGGAGACTGTGTGAATATGGAAGAGTGTCAAGAGAATGACCGTGTGCTGTCAAAGAATACAGTGTGTCCTGTATCACTAGGTTTAACCTGGGAGATATTGAACCATTGGGCCTAATAATTTAGTTCTATCACTAACTGCTGGCTTAGACAACTTACTCAAAGTCATACTCAATACTTCCATTTCGAAATAAAGTAACATATTGTAGGATCTTTAAGGATTATTTAACTATGAAATACATAGATGTCCATTGTCTCCACAGTGTAAAATTATTTTATATTACAAATATTCTAAATGTATGGAATGCTGAAAACATTCATTTGAAAACGAAAATGGAAACGAAGAATTCTAGAAATAAACACAATTGATATTTAGATTCCATGTCTTTTTTTCGGTTAACATTTCCATACTACAAACCGCCCAGAGCTGAAAAAACTGTGATGTTATCAGTGCAGTCTGGAAAGATGGCTGGAAAGATTTGATTTTTTCAAGTTGGGCAATGACAGCCTTTTTAACTTTTGAGTTAAATTTATTTTTTCCACGTAAAAGCAGTTTGAGAAGTTAGTGTTCACGTTTATAAGTAGCTAAGTCAAAATTATTTGTTTGCAAGATATATTTACCCCAGGAATCATTGCTGTATAATATTGAAGCAAGCATTTCAGCAGTAGGTATATTTACAAAAACCTGATCTTTGTAATTAGCATGAATTTGAGGGAAATAGTATAAAAGTGGTTCTGGTTAAGAGCAACACACCAGGCTAAATGTGGTGAGGTGGGATGTAGCAAAGGTATTATGCTTTATCCTATGAGTGAGACACATTCTTCGCTTTTGTCACATTGCTAAATCATAATTGTGCGACTTTGTTAATTTATTCTTCTGAGAAAAAAGGCACCAAAGGAATCAACAGCTTGTTCTCCTCACACCTGAAGGAGTGAAGTGAGAAACTTGATCAGTGACTTTAGTTTTGACTTGTGAAATAGCACTCCATAGGAAAACAAATTAACACAATAGCTATTGTCCTTAATCTTTGGCCTCTTATTTAAAAAAAAAAATATATGAGATCTTTTTCCATATGTTACACTGAGTTGTTTCAGTCATGTGAATGAGTCTCTTGAGATAGGTAAGCTGAGACCACAAATATAACATAGCACAAAATCTGTAATAGTAGCCATGCACCAATATATTACTTAAATATGTCTACAAATAATTCTTACCCATAGCAGAAAACATGACATAAAACGCAAAATTAGGGCAGTTAGAAATACTGAATTGAAACTATTACTTTAAATTAGTTTGCAATGTTCCAATTAGTATGTTAAATTGAAATCCAATGAATGTGCATATATGACACAGCAGAAGTGATTTCCTCTAGGCCGGAAATTGGTTACTCAATCAGCTGCTCCATTGTCCTTCCATTGTCCTTCCATTGTCCTTAGCTGTTGTTGATAATTCTTTCCATTGTTTTGCTCCCATCACTTTTCACCAAAGCTATGGTGCCCTCCCTGCCGATTACTCTAGAGACTGAGGCGCAGAACAGAGTTCCAGGGAGAACATTTAGTCAGCATCCATAATGTGTCAAGAGCTGGAGCACAGATGCAGTGGATGCTCATGAGCAAGCAGTCCGTCTTTGTCACACCCCTACATTTAAGTGGGGATCCCTCTCCCCTACCTAGACTCTGGACACTTCCTATCTTTCTCTTGAAATCTAGGCTAACTAGTAAAATTAGAGCTAGTTGGAAAACTTGGTTCAGGACTAATACTATTAGTATTTCTTGTAGAATATCAATAATATATAGCACTGATAGTCTGATGACATAATGAGAAAAGACTACTGGATTTTTGCTTTAGCAATTAAAAAACTTCTTAACTGTAATCTCTGTGGTAGAAATAATGTCTTTGTTCCAGTAACTGAGTTACAAACATTTTTTGGAGGACACACTCATATTTGAGAAAACAGTGCTCTAAGTAGCAATGCTCTCTTCTTGTTATAATTTTATCATAATTTATTATCTGATATATTTTCAGATGTATTCTTTATTTAAATATTGTATATTTTTGTAGAAAACATTTGCTTTCCTGGTAATTCATTAAAATACTTGATAGTATTTTATTTGATATAATCAAAAGATTTTATATTATGTAACATAGAACATAAAATAGTCACTGACATTATTATATAAGCTCTAAATAAGTATTGCATTAAGCAAGACACTGTTAGTCCTGTCTTTACTCTTGTGAGAGAATTTTTGACAACTATTCTAACTACTAAAGAAAAGGAATGTATTTTTAGTAAGAGTTGTACCTGCTACATATTATTGAAAATGTACTGAAATATCTATGAAACAATTGCTTTTATATTTTTACTGTATGCTTCCTATAAAATTTTTTTTCTGTATTTCAGAGTTCTTCACTTTGACAGAAAGATCATATTTATTTACATTTTTTGCATATGCAATGTTTTGAATTATGATAGAGGATATAAAGAGATAAAAGTTTGCTTAAGTATACATAAATAGAGCTATATAATCTGAATTATGCTACTGAGCAATTGAAAAGAATATTCAGTATTCTTATATAGCCCTTAGACCATATAAAAGCTAGGAAAATATTTTAAAACAAAGGGAATGGAGATGAAGGATTTAGATTTCATTCTGAGTAAAGAATTCAGCATTGTGTGCCTAGTTAGGTAAGGGCAAAAAGATGCTGGTCACCAAAGGATTTATGAATCAATTTTGATTTTTCAGGCTTCTCAGCTATTCATTTTCAATTCAGACAGAATTTTAAATGAAGTATAAATGTCCACATTATGTAGACCCCAGGGGATATTTTCAGTACTTATTTTCAAAAATGTTATTTGCTGACATTTCCTTTCATGTAGCGTATTAAAAATAAATCAGTTCATTCATCTTCCCACTCCCTTGCTCTTCCCATGTCCACTTTCTTTTATTATTCCCTTCTCCTTTTGACAAATACACACTGGTGCCTGATGCCTGAGAAAGCCAGGTGATGAGGGGAGAAGGGGTTGCCAATCAGAGAGCAACTACTGTCTGTCCCACATCCAAGTAGTAGGAGATGAATGATGTGGCAGAAATGGTGGGTGAGAGAGGCAGGCAGAGTATTTATATGGGTTTTAGATTGAAAAAATAAGTGAAAAAATAAATATATAATCATTTCAAAATCCTCTAGCATAGAAGATAGGTTTGTATGAAGGTCAATGTCATCACTGTGGGGGCTATATAGTGTCATTGTAGAAGAGCCTTTATTTTGGGGTGGTATATACTGAAGTATTTAAATTAAAATAACATCATGCCAGGAAAAAACTACATATACGATGTATCTCTTGGATACATAAAAGCCACATATACTTCATCAATGTGAATATATATACAAATGCATGTACAGAATATGCACATACATGCACACATCTTTACACATGTATATTATTTGTGTATTATGTTTACATAAGAGAATAAGTGATAAACAGTGGGTAGGAAGATTAAATAATGAGGATAAAATAACAATTAGAGATTCTGTGTAAAGAGAATATTGAGATTCTTAGATATATTACTGACACTTCTCTATAGATTTGATAATATTTTATATGCTTAAGTATATTTATGCCTGT
This sequence comes from Uropsilus gracilis, assembly GCA_004024945.1. NCBI lineage: Eukaryota > Metazoa > Chordata > Mammalia > Eulipotyphla > Talpidae > Uropsilus > Uropsilus gracilis. Next base: position 36,070 of record PVHY01013427.1, on the reverse strand, counting down.
TAGCGTTTAGGAAATAGTGACTATTTTAAAAACCACAACCAAAATAGACCATGTTAATAATGCAAATGCTAAGTTATTTTACACCCAACTAATCATGGTGTAATTTTTAGATTAAATTGACCATTAAGACTAATTTGGTTATCTGCAGAAGTGTCAGAATGTAGGAACTTATCTATAATGCAGTTTTCTTATCCACTCTGACTCAAATGATCTTGAGATTTTCCTAGTGAATGTATTCTGGAGGGAATAAGCCCTCTTGACTAGATCATCACCTTTATAACAAATCTGTATTGGGAATTTTTTCAAATAGTAAATGTACAGCTTTCCTGCAAACTTGAACTTGTCTTCATGAAAATAATCTACTCTTAGTATACTGAATACTAGTAGTAGCATTTGAAACTTCCGTGGATGTTAGCATTAACTTTATCTTTGAGTAATCATTTCTCTGTCATTCCTCTTTGATTTTCCTAAAAGAATCTAAAATATTATTTTGGTAAGTAAAGTTAATTTATGATGACAATACAGGTGAAATGTTGACTTAATTATATCCCTAATGTTTTACTTAATTTTAAGATCCCTTTCAATGACCTTTCACTGTGATAGAATGAGAAATTGAGAATTCAGTTCTTAATTTCTATCAGCACATCATTCACATTGTAATTGCTGATGGAGACAAAGACCTTGAAAAATTTTTTTATCACTTTCCAACATAATTTTATAATTTTATAATTTTCATTTCCACCAATATTCAAGGGTCATCTTTTCTCTAGACCATTGTTATTTCTTACTGTTTTGATCATCACCATTCTAAAAGATGTAAGAAGATATTTCAATGTGGCTTTGATTTTTCATTTCTCTATGTGTAATTATGTCTAGACCTTCTTTCTTCATACCTGTTGGGCACTGGTAAGTTTTCTTTTAAAAATTTTCTATTCAACTCCTCTCCCATTTTATAATTGGGTCATTTTTATATTTTTGCTCCTGAGTTGTACGAGTTCCTTATGTAGGAAGTTCTAATTAAACCCTTTTGGATAAATTTATGTAAATATTTTCTCCCGGATTACCTAGGATTCCATTTCAAACTGTTGATTATCTTTTGGTGTTTTTTTTTTTTATTTTCTAATTTGTATGATTATTTGTGTTATTAACTTCCTAATGATACATAGTTTATTAGTAAGTTTGATACTGAGAATTCCCAGGAGGCTTATAAAAGTAAAATCTTTCATCACCAGTTTGTTTCTTGAGAGCAAACTGATGCTCTTGTTTTGAGCTGTCTCATGTCTGTAGCTGATATACATCGTATCTCAGTATCCAGAACGGAGACTCTGCATTTTATGGGCAGATGGGGCACTTTACAATGTTGATTCCACTTCTGAGGGGAATTATAATTTAATGGGGTGTATTTGCTCTTATTCGATGGACCCCATCTGACTTCTGTGGAGCACCCAGTTCCTCAATACCAGTTTCCCTTTAGGAAGTGTATGTCCTTCCACACTGTGTATTTTTTCCTTCCCCAGTGAACAATTTTGATAGAGTCAGCAACTCCCACTCATATTCCATCCTTGATCACAGCCTTCTGGCGTTTCTCTATACCCACCCACTGTTGATCAAAGTATGGGTATCTATCTTTTCTGTCTTTTTGTTGTTGTTGTGATATACTGCCTTGATACATTTTATTTATTTTTTTTTTACACATCTCTGGCTAGAATTTCTAGTGCTATGCTGAATAGAATTGGTGAGAGTGAACATCTTTGTCTAGTTCCTGATGTTCACGAAAGCCAAGCATTCAGTTTTTCAAGACAAACTTTGAACCACTGAGTTTGTGCAGGTTTTAGGTTTGTCATAACTATCATTTTTCATACTGTGGTACATTTCTTCTAAACGTGAATATATAACTAAAATGCATTATCTAATATAACTATGTGTATATGTCTAGTATATATGTCAATGTGTCAACATTATAGCACAACCTATGCTTTTAACCACCCTTATAATATAGAAGAATATTTTTAATAATTATACATAAGACTATACTCAGATCTAACAAATAACTGGACAAATCATAAGCCCTGGTATAAAGATCATCCTGAAACAATGTTCTGATGCAGCATTCTTCATCTAGAAAACTTAGCATGGATTGGATTACAAAATCTGCCCTTAACTACTTCTGTGCCTTTGATAAAATTATGTGACTTCTATTGTTGTCAATTTGCTAGTACATAAAAGTTCACTGCCATTTGTAATTTTAAGTATTACAGACAATGTTTTCATGAATATCCTTGTATCTTAATATTTTTATGACTTCATCAGTCTTTAGTAAAGATTGAGAAATACTGAAGATGCAAATCTGCTATTTAAAAACACTGAAAATTTCTGATATTATATTGATGATATTAGTAAATACCTATCATTTTAAAATTTATTCAATTTTTAGCTTTCAACATAGTCTCCTGACAAATTCATGAGAAACTACTGAAAATATAGTGAATACCACAAATTCTCCATTTCTTTTGATATCAAAGGTAATAGCCAATGCTATTGAAATTACCTAGAAATTATTAAAACTATCATATAACTTAAGAATTCTCTGACTTTATTCTTGTTGTTTACCCTCCCTGAAGTCTATGGGAGGATGGAAGAGTAAAATGGAAATTTATGTGAGAATCAAATGTAAATATATAAAAAAGATTTGTAAGCAATAAAAATTAATAATTTTTGCTGCTAGTGTCAATTTTTGATGAATAAAATGGTTTCATAGGATACTCTTTATTTTCAATTTTGTGTTATATTAATTGCCCTGTTTTCTTTATAATAATGTATATTTCTCTTCATAAATATAGTTACCATTGACTTTTAATGAACATGGCAAATATATTTTTAATGTAATATCAGAACATGGTGAAATCCTTTGGAGAGGACAATTTTATGAACAAGATTAAAAACAATAAAATGAACTAATGGACTTATATGAAATATCTCCAAAATCATTTAATATCTAAAAGGGGCCAACTGCACGGAAAATATGACTTATTTTTCATGGATCTTTCAAAATAAACCAAGCTCATATGGTGTAGTTTTAAAGAAGGGATGAAAAAGCCATCTGAGAATCCATAGAATCCTGCCAAAAGTGAAATTTGGCATTTTATTCCACCTTCTGGATGCAACTGATTAGCAGCAGTTATATGATACCACAGGTCTAGTGGCATTAGATGGGGAAAACCAGAGAATTCAGTGTGTTTGGTTCTGAAGAACAGATTGTTTCTTTAACAATCACAAAAATTTGCCACCCCATTCTCCAAACACACATTTTTAAAAATTTTACACTTTTAATTGAGGTAACATTGGTTCACAACATTGTATGTGACTCAGGGGCATAAAATTAGACATCATAGGGCTGGGCACGGTGGCTCGGGCCTGTAAGCTTCAGCCTATGAAGCGGCCGGGACCAGGGATCATGGTTTGAGTCTTGCCTGGGACCCGTAGCAAGACCTAGTTCCAAAAAAATAGCTGGGCGTGGTGTTGCGTGCCTGTAATCCCAGCTACCTGGGAAGCTGAGGCTTGGGATTGCTTGAGTCTGTGGTACCCCGGGCAACTAGAGCCTGTGGTTCCACGGGCAAAAATAGCGAGACCTAGTCTCAAAAAAAGAAATTAGGCATCAAAAGAAGCATATCACCAAACCACAACATCACCAGTGCCCCCAGTGCCTTCCACCATAGACCATTTTATACCCCCCAAACCATTTTCCTCCTTCCCCTCTTGTTACCCTTTTAGGTGGCCAGACTTTGACATTACTTTCTACACTCTAAGAAGAGTAAACATTTCTTAATAAGTATTGGTTGATAGTCCCACTCTCTATTTCTAAGGGTTGTGAATGTATGCATATAGATTAAATTAACTAGGTATTCCGTTATTTCAAATAAAAAGTGTTATTACCAAAGAAAAATGACTGAATTTTAAAGTTGAATATCGATTTAAATGATTTTTGAGAAGTAAAATGTTAATAGTCATCTTATCACATACATGGCTGTATGTATAATACTCAGTACACTTTGAAAACTTGAAAAATGCTAGAAAATTTCCAGATGTAATTAAAACTGCAGAATCTCCAGCCTTATTAATGATAGGGAACACAGCAGACTCTCATCTTCAGATTCATTCTTAAACCCTGAGCAATAAATTAACTTTTTCAAAATCACAACAATAGAAGCTGGTAGGATTAACTCTAGAAGAAGAATGGCCTTTCTTAGAATAGTATTGCTTCTATTAGTAAATAGTCTTATTACCAAGACTCTTATGATCTGAAAATAAGGAAGGCTCTCTCTTATACTGGTAATATCCTTCCCTTGATCCGTTTTTAAGTAATGGACATTCAATCCACCTGCACACCACCCTTATCTTTTATCTCAGAAGTAGTTTAATAAAACTTTATAATCATCATATCCTTTTATCTGAAAGATGATTGATATCCAACATAAATACAATTTTTTCTTTCCAAGGCAGGTTTTTTCTGCTCATTAGTAGAAATAATGGTACATTATGAAGTGTACAGAAGTTTTCTTCAGTGAGCAACTCTCAATCTTTTCCCATTTCCTTTTATGATAGCAATGTGAGAATTTGTGGTCACATGTTTTCCTACTGCCTGCATTCCAAATCTTGTTATCCACAGGTGAATGAAGCATCACAAGACATGTGTTGAAGAGATTTGTACTGTTTTTACAAGTTGCCAAGGAAACAAGACATATGCCTATGCCGTCATCCATACACTCATCTATCTACATATCCATTAGTTCCTTTAAATGATAGTTATTGCCTTTTTGAATTGTTAATGGATTTAGATTCTGTCCTCTGTCAACAACATGGGATACTCGGATACTCTTAAGTCTCTCTCTCTCTCTTTTTTTTTTTTTTTTTTGGCTTCCTTCTTTACTGTATTCCCTTCCATTTTACTAGTCCTGATTCTGGTCTTTGTGTTGTGCTTCAACTTTCTAATTATTTAAAGTCATTTCTCTATCATAGACCATAGTTTTGGTCACTTTGTTCACTATAAAATTAATTCAGAAAAATGACCGAAAGACTACTATAAGTTGCAGGTAATAAACTAAAATGCCGTATATGTCAAATTTATAGTTTAAAGTGTTTCAAATACAGATATTTTAAAAAAGATATAGTTTTTATATAGGCACTATAGGCAGTTTTTATTACCCTGCCTTCTCATTTTTGCAGCCAAAATTTTTTGAAAATCTTAAGGTTTTTTTTCTTAAAGCAATTTTAGGAGTTAACCATTGTATAGATCAAAAAAATATTTTCCTGACACTGAAAAGCTATGTCTATAGGCTAATACTAAAATTGAAATTAAATTGAATTGGTTGAAATTAAATTGAATTGGTTGAAATTAAATTGAATTGAATTGAAATTAAATTGGTTCTTGAATGTCTCTCATTCACTTGTCTGAAAAAAAAATATTGGTAATGCTAGATCACCTATCTCAAGTACAAGTATATGATTCATCAAAAACATGTATATAAAGATTAGGGAAAATATATTTTCTCAAGTAACTTCTGTTGAAAAACTTAAATAGGAAGATGTAAGTTTGATTTTCAAAGTCCATTGCAAACTCAATCTGCTCTCTTTATTTGTAGAATGTATCAAATAGCTGAAACTACCATTCATAAAAATCTTAACATTCTATTAATAACTAGAACAGGCATAGTTCTTGTTTTACCCAATTCTTCCAAATTGAGAGTGATAATAATTAGCTTTTGGTTGGAAGATAAATAATAATTTAACTATGTGTAGAAGTCAGTGTTAGGGTTAGGCTTGGAATTATAAAGTATAAGTTAAATCTAGAAAAAGAATGAGTTTGAAGCATATTAGTGTGATATACCATATTTGCCTTGGTGTGCAAAAACAGCCAATTTCATATGGATGCCTGTATTCACAAAAGAAAAACCACAGGGATCCCACTGTTGCCCAGAAAGGATGGGTAGCAAGAGACTGCTATAAAATAATTAAGAAATTAAGGGGGATATTTTTTATTTTGGTAGTACCTTAAAAACTGAAGCACTTTCAGAATGTAGATCATTATCCTTTCAGAATGTAGATCATTAACCTGGATATATTTTTTGCTGGCACAATTGCTGAACATCTGTTATCAAATCTATTCTTTCCCTTTCCTAGATCATGCTTATTCTCACATTACTGAAATGATTATCATATTTAAAGGAAAGAAAACAAAGTAATATCTTTCATATTTTTATTTTTAATGAAATACTTTCCTTTCAGATGACATAAAAGACATTTATGCTCCTTAATACGATGATGAATGGAGGCTTTGGTTTCTCAAAGAATTATAATACTTTGTTGTAGCTACAGTCATGAAAGTAAGAGTTAAATATCAGAAGAACATAGAATCAAGAATTAAGCTTTGAATGAGAACACTGGAAAGTTTCCCAGAAGTTTCATTTGAACATTAGCAGCACCAAGCTGTTCTAACCAAACTTTCTTTACATTAGTCCCCTGACTTTACTCCTTGTTGCCATCGCCCCCCCAACCCCCCCACCCCGCCTTAGACAGCTCTGTTCTACTCGTATTGGCTTCCCTCAAGCATTGCATATTTCAGTAAATCTCCCTTAACCCTATTTTTCTCCCAACATGACTTATTACTTATCTTTCCTCTTTACTCCTATGATATATTTGTGTGCTTCTGGAAATGTAATTGCCAAATTATTTTACAATTACCTTTCATCTTCTTAGGTAGCTCACTGAAAGTAGTGACCGTTGTATTCACCTATATATTCTCAACACCACAGCTTAAGCCAAAAGGGGGTGGGGGCAGTGAGGTATTCAAGGTGAAGCTGGGCGGTAGGTTAGGCCATGTGGTATCTCTTTCTGTCACATCAGTTTTAACTCTAGTCAGTAGCAGTGTGACCATTGACACTCTTCAACAGAGGAGTGGTGAAACCACATTTGCATTTTGAAAAGAAAATTCTGATAGCATACACTAAATCAAGAGAGATTAGCCATAGGAGTCCCAACTAAGAACTTAAAGGTCTAGTATAATGATAGTCTGAACTAAATCGTGGATGTGAGAATGGAGAAAAGAGCTGACAATTTGGGTGTGAGGGAAAAATTGAGAAGAGAGATTGAGAAAGAGGTGTAAAAATGACTAAGCATGGAAATACATTTGATTTGAGCTAATCAGGCTTAATACTTTTACAAGAAGGCCCTTTGTTCTCAGAATGTAAGGAAAAAGCAAAGTTTTAACTAAACATATAAATCAAGGTTTGTTAAACTTACAGAGAATGGCTCTCTCCACAGGAGAAACAGTGCTGTGTCAGATGGGCAGGGCTTATATATACACAAAGAAAGGTAGATTCATTCATGTCTGCTGTGTAAATAATAGTAATCAAGTTCCTTTTGATGCAATAATATGCATCAATAGTTAGTCAGATAATAAATGGCTAGTTTCAATACCAGGTCATCTGTGATGGAATAAGCTTTATTTTTGTGGCTTCTTGGAGTTGGAGGTACCTTGCATGGGCCTAAATCATTATTTTCAGTAGCCTCCTGGCTCCAGTTTGTTCAGCTACCCAAGTTCTAATGACTCCATTTCAGTGTTGTTTCATATCATGTTTAAAGAAATCCCATGATACAGTCCTATAATAGATTTAAGATCTGAGACCTGGAAACACAGTAGCAAAATACAGGAGCAGGGAATTGTCTTTGTTGAATTCCTCTGAAAGCAAAGACTGAAATACAGTGAAGAATGCAGGTACTTTATTTAGATGGTAATCCCAAGAAATTGGATTGTGACAGGTAAGGAGAAAACATCCATCCATCCATCCATCCATCCATCCATCCATCCATCCATCCATCCATCCATCCATCCATCCATCCATCCATCCAATAGAGAATGGCAACACCTTTAATTCTTTACAAGCTCTTAAGAACCCTAAAGCCACTGTATGTGAATCCTCTGCTTAAAGAACAAGAGAAAGAAACATTCATCCATCAGATCCTATCTCCCAGTGATTGAGAGCTATCACTAGAATATTAAATCTCTGCAATTCTGCTGGAATCCCATCTTTTCTTTGGCATCAGAGAAACTACAGATTGAAAGCAAAAAAAAGAAAAAAAAGAAAAGAGAAGAAAGAGCACAGAATACTTAGGGCAGAACACTGGAATAAAATGAATCAAAACCCACACTACTAACTGCAACCTAACGAGCTGTCAACTGACTATGAACAGTGGTACTTTTGGTGTTCCTTTGATCTGATTGCTAGGTCTGCCTGTGTGCAGGTGAAAGAGGGCATGCTGTACAAATAGATCAACATTTGCAATAACAGGACAGTAAAAGATCACAAATTAAAATCAGAAAAGGTTATAATGTATCTTTTTGGACTGTCAGTTGAAGGCATGCGTATAAAAGAGAAGGAAGAAGGAATTGAGATTAGAAAATTTAGGTGGGCAGAGATCTCATGCTGCTGAGAGTTAGCTTTAGCCTACAGTTATTAAGAAGCTCCTGAAGAATCTTAAGATTATTCCTCATACTTAAATATAGGGATCATATGCATGTTTAGCAGGAAGTAGCTATAGAAAATTGAAACTACCAGTCTGTTACCCTTTTAAGAATAAAGAAAATGAAACATTTTCAGGGGGTATAAGAGAGGGCATGTCCTGAGACAGAGGCAGAAGACACAGACATCATTTTGCTGTTTCACTGTTTTCGGAGAGCTTCTAAGCATGAAGTCAAAGACTCCCTTCAGTGTAATTAATCTCTGGTGTCCAGTTACAGTTTCAGAGTCTTGCTAAACAAAATTGGTCAGAATCAGTTCAGAGTCCCATCTTGCTAAACAAAATTGGTCAGAATCAGCTCTCATCTCTGAGCTTCCTCAGAGTAAAAATATGTCAGTAATATGCATACTGGTTTCTCCCTTGAATTTGCCTGCATGTTCATTCTCAAGTTTTTACTATCATTTGCAATAAAAGTTTCATTTTAAACTCACCTTTTTAATGCCCACTGGGATTTCTTATAGTACCAAAATCAAGACCCTTACCCCTTGGTGGTAGGTGTTATACTCCTAACTGAATTTGAGAAAAAAAATTATTTTGAACTAAAATATAGAACTACTTATGGTGTATAATTGAGGTACTCGAATAGATTGCTTTTGAAAGAGAGAAAAAAATTATTTTTTTTCACTTATCTTTTTTTTCCTATCCATTTCTCTCCTTTTAAGTTGGGATAAACTTTATAAACACTACAAATTCTGGGTATTTATACTTGTCTCTTTGAGGAAAGAAATGAATCCTGATATAATTAGAAATTTTGTCAAAAAAGATGAAAAGGTGGGGAAACATTTCTAAAATGCATTAAAAAAAACTTCCCAGGGAATGGTAAATAAACTTTGTTCAAGTTTTTTCTTGATGGCAATTTCTTTTTGTGCATGATATATGTGTACACATCTACATACCTGCACATATACATACATAAACAGAGAGATAAACTGATACATTTTACTAGCTGGAAAATGTTTCTCTTTCTAATAAATGCTCCCATTGTGACATGCTTTAATATTTATTTTTCTGCAATCTTACAAATCTGTGAGCAATATAAGTAATTTACTCTGTCAATTTTTTAAAATCATGTTTAAACATGTAATCTGCCTGAACAATGTATCAGGGCGCAGAGAAGAAAGTGCTATCAAATCTGTAATTTATTAGTTAAACAAAAGTAAAAGCTTTTTATTTTAAATGATTTGCTATTCTAGATATTCAGAGTTTTGCTTAAAGTGATTATACTCTGTCTTTTACTGAGGATCCTAAAAAAAATTACCCACTTGAACTTTAAGGCAGACAAAACAAGTTAAGTGGGGTAAAAATGTCTCACTTTTTCCCTTGTGTTTTTATTTTAAATTCAGAAGCAGAGATTGTATGAATTTTGTCACGGGATCTCTTAAGTGCCAATATTTTACTCTTCTCCTATCTTAAAAGCAGTTTGAACAATTAGCTCGGTAGCTAAAACAAAATTTGAATTTTGGTTAAAATTTATTTGAATAAGTCTTTTACTGGGGGAAAAAGTAACTTATTGGGACATATTTTGAATTTCAAATTCTAAGTTGTCTGTACTTAGTATAAGAGCAGCAAGGTTACCCTTCAAAACAATTCTGGACCAAATGCCAGCAATATACAGGTTCAGCTTACAGAATTTCATTCATGAGTAACAGGAACCAAGAGGCAGCCATCAGAGCTGTGTGATATCTCTTGTTTATCAGAACAAAGGTCCTTTATTTTTCCCGTCTCTTATCATCTTTTTATTTTTATATTACCATATTTTTAATATTTTTGAGGCGATTACTTCAATAACACTGTGACTATCTTAAAAAATAAAATTTCCATAAATAAAGTATACTATACATTTTGTAATATAAGACAGATGTGGACTTAGAGGCTAAACATTTATTTTTTCTCTTTAGTTCACTCTTGTTTGTTTATATATGTATATATATCAATGTGAGTGCAATCATACAGTATTTATTTGTCTCTGACTGACGTCATGAAATATAGCTCCCGCTGGGTCTATCCAGTTCCATCCATGTTGCAAATAACAAAATTTCATTTTTTTTTTTAAATAGCTGAGTAGTATTCCATGGCGTATATTTACCATATATTGTTTATACAGTTACCTGGTTCTATACAGATTGTTTTCATAGTATAGCTATTGTGAATATTACCTCAGTGAACACTAGAGTATTAATCTCTCCTTGGATAAGTTGGTTATGAACTTAATTTTATGGGAGTGGATAGAACTGGATTTAAAGTGATGAAATTAATGTGGTATATATAGACACTGATGCACAGTGATACACGTGGAACATGACACATGCAGAGTAACACACAGTGTTACTTCATTGAAAAAATCTAATAGTTGAAGTGGTAAGAACTTAAAATATTCTTTTTCTGCACTGATTTGGCATTTGTATTTTAAACATTTTATTTTTAACATTTAATTTGATGATAATAGCTTTTATCAAGGTAATCCTGTAACTCCACCCAGAAAAAATTTTGAATATTAAGTTTTTGTGCCTCTGAGCAGATTCAAGATATCTACATGATTAAGCACCAGCAGATTTGAAATATACAAAGCAAAACAAAAAAATAATATATATGAAAAGTAGAAGAATCAAGCAAATATGAACTTTGATTATAGCTGATTGATACGTACTTGTAATTATTTTAGTATTAAGTTACACAATTTCATAAAAGAATTATTTATACATATGTATATCAATCAAGTATATTTTCAATAGAATGAATAACTTCATATATTCACTTTTGTAGTAGTCATTTGTTTACCTTATTTCTTAATCTTACTACCCTATATTTTTGTTTAAATCTGTCAGCACAGAATAAAATTCAGTTTTATCGTGTGGAAATACTAAGATTGACAAGAATGCATATTTCTAAGATAAAATAGAAACAAAATGTTAGTTCTTCATAGAGAATCTATTTCTATACTTAAAATAACTTTTTGTTCTACACTATCAACTCTCTTCTTGCTTTTTCAATTGTAATTATCTAATATGTAATTAAAATATGTCAGTTTAACTGACATATGTCAGTTAAAATATGTCAGGTTAATACAAAATCATTGATAACCTGAAAAGAAATATCTACAAATAATTACATGAAGTATTATAAATACTCATCACTTTCAAAAATAGGTCTGTACTCATTTTTCTTTTCCTTAGATTTTTATTAGAGGAAGATCCAGGAAGAAATGTCGCTCAATGAGCACTTCAAAATATTAATTCTTACTTTCAAGGGTAAAGGAAATTTTTCCTACAGATTTTACCCCTTAGCTCTGTGCCAACTGGCACAAGAAGTGACAAGTACTCCTTGGCCTCTACGTCTCTGACACTGGTCTGATTCTGCATTCTATATATTCATCTGTTGCTCATGGAGATTCTAAGGTGCAAGGAACTTGTGATTAGAAGTTTTTTTTTCATAAAGAATTAATAATATCACCATATTTGAGTTAGAAAATCTCTCTACATCTAAGAGCAGGGTGATCACATATTTCACATTCATAAGTTTGTCATCGTCCAGTGGTTAGGCACTTTAGATGCACTGAAACATGTAAGGAGAATTCATCAAAGGACTCTTTCCTGTTAGATTATCTTCATTCCCTGCATCTCCACCTATTGTTATTGACAATAGGGGTGTAGGCCTATTAGAATGTCTTTATTTATTCTAGACTTCAAGATCCTCTAGGTCAGAGATAACCTCTCATTCTTCCTGGATTTTTTCATACCTCACATTGTGCTGGTTGCAAGACAGATGCTTTTTGAAGAATTGAATAAAGTATTCACAAGGGACAGAATTGCTGGGAAATTTGAAAGAAGAGAGAAGGTAGCAACTTTGAAATATTCTAGAGTGACCAAAGCTATATCCTTATTTCTTGGTTGGTTGCCCTTAGATTTCCACCACTGAACTAAGCATACTATGTGTACTATTGTCATATGTTGTTAGAACTCATACCTAATAAAAAGATACATTCTGGGTTTGACATTTTAGATGAACTTGGGGAGATTGGCAGAGAGCATAATGCATACACTAAACTGGGTAAAAGGAAGTGTCTGGCTAATTAAATGAAAGAAGGATTTATGTAAGATATGCAAACACATGGCTATAGACACCTCTGTTTGCTGTGCTGCTTTACATTGGTATAATGCACAAAAAATGAAACAAATCTCAGATACCCATTTGTGTGTAGTGTCTAAATAGAAATGAACACATTTATCACAGAGGGAGAAAGCATGTGAAGCATGCTGTGAACAAAGGTCATTCAGTTACAGACTCAGGAAAACAATGACCAAAACACAGTGGAAATTTCTCATTCAAAGCTCATAAAAATACCACTTTGTTGAATGAACTATGTTCCATGACAACTTAGAATAATGCTCCAGAATTTTGGGATTTGTTTTTTCCTGAGATTTCTTCTGCCTGTTGAGAATAGGAGATGGCATGTTTTTAATTTGCTATGATTTCTTAGGTGGTAAATTATAAATTTGTTAAAACAACACTGTCAGGGTTGAATTGCTGATGTTACAGTTCTCTTACACCTACTGTTCTTTTTTCCCATTTGCCTGCTTTTTCCATATGGGGCTAGTCATTTTTCTTTCAATTCTCCCAATGGGGGTAAAATGAGGATACTAAAAATAAATAAGTTATAAATCTTTTAGGGAAGTGTCCAGCACATAGTGAACTTTCAGTGAATTCTGGGTTTTATTATCTCTCAGAAAATGCAGAGTGAAATTTCCAAAGTTATTTCCCTAACAAACCTTTGTAATAGGTAACAGAGATGGGGAAATTAAGATTTTAATGTAGTTTTCCTGGAGCTATGGTGTGCATTTTCAGGAGATAATGCAATGTAAGCTTCAAATGATAAAGTAAATCTGGATTTCAGGCTTTTTCAATAATCTTGAAATAAAGAAATTTTCATGAGGAGACATAGACTCACTTGGCTGCAAGAGGTTTCTCTAAGGAAGGCTGATTCATTCTACCTTCAACCCTAGAGTCTGAACAAGCTCAAGTGCGTAGTTAAGTGTAATTTTCCTCTCTAAGCTGATTAAATTTTTATAATTTACAGAGATATTTTTCAACTAAGTAATTCTGTGTGTGGTGCATTTTTAACATTAGGCTTGCATATCATATAAATATAGTATGTAAAATCAAGAACCATTTAGAGCCACTACAAAGATATAGCATATCACCAACTCAATTTGTGTTTCACTTGCATAGAAACCCTAATTGCTGCTACCCTGACTTTTATTCATCAACTACAGCTGTTTATAAAGCACTTACTATGTGCAGTTCCTGTTCCATGCCTGGCTTGATCTGCCATACACACACACACACACACACACACACACACACACACGTGTGTGTGTGTGTGTGTGTATATATATATACATATATATATGTATATATGTATTTTGCTTTCCCTACCTTCCCAAACTCTAAAGCAAGAGAACAACAAAAAAAGATAGAAAATCTTTTTGGTCACCCTAATCAACACATTTTTTTAAACAAACTATACTTCCATTTAAAACTACATATTTCATCCTAATAAAACCCCATTAAAAACTTTGGTGTAGCTTTCCAGAATTTTTCCGTGTGACTACAGAGACATATATACTTACGAACCTTTTAATATTTGTTTTCTTCTACTAAATATAGTATTGCACTCTTAGTTTAATTTGCTTCATACCTGATCCTTTAATATCATCTTGACCTAGTTCAACACAAGCTTATGTCACTCCACAGCCTCTTACTGGTTGATGTCTCCTAGGGAGCACAGCTTGTCATAGCAGTTCAAAAGTACATCTAAGAAAAAAAAAACCTTTAAAATTTGAACTTTTCTGCTGAACTGGTGAAGCTGAAGAATTGTCACATGCATTTTATTTTTTTGCGGCAAGGTGTTTTGACAGTCAAATGATGTTTTAATTTTGTACCTATGTAGGAGGGGGAAAAGAGGGAGGCCAAGGTAGGAAGAGATAGAAAATGGTGAATTGCTTGGGTTACAGGTGAACACTCATGGTATCAATCATCTAAGTTTGGTAATTACCCCTAATACATTGAATCTGTTTTAGTGCAAAGAGGAGTTGTACTTGGAAGTGTGAAGAATAATTTAAATTCTATTTTGATGAGATTTTGACTGTAGTGAACAATATTTGACGACTGAGATACACTAGTACTGGCAAACAGGAAGTCCACCTGTTTAGTCACAGCTCCGCAGTCATAGGCTTACTCATTTTGGCCGTGTTTCTTTGTCAGAGATGCCTGGTGACCCAAAAATAGAGTTATGTTGCATATGAAAGCAATCAGTGGAAGGTTCAGTTCAGGCTGGGTGTGACTGAGAGTAGAGCTAGAGGAAAACAACTCTCTCTCCCAGTGAGTTACAGTAATATTTACAAGTTTTTTTTTTGTTGTTGTTGTTGTTTTTATAGCAGTCAACAGCAACCACTCCAATCAGGAACAAGGATCTAGAAATATAATTTTTCACGTATTTTCTGATTCTGTCCCTTCTCTCATGCTAATCAACATTAGCATAGCTCAGAGCCTTCTTAGCTCTCCCTTACTCTCCAGTTAGATTTCTCCACAATCTGCACAAATCACTGCACAAGCCCTCTAGTGAGTACCCATCCCAGGAAATGATGCCCTCTAGTGAGTACCCATCCCAGGAAATTATATGAACTAATTTCCTAGCAATTGACTTACAGTACAAAAGAAATTTGTGTTATGGCAAATTTGAATTTGAAAAAATCCTTACATAAAAGTAACACAATGAGATTTGTAGTCATAACATAGGAAACCATATAATACAATGATTGAAAAGTTGATCTTGATTGTTAGACTATGCATTTACCAACTATGAGAATTTCCTAGATGTCTGTGTCTCTCTGTTCCTTTATTTGTGAGATGAGGATAATAATTACACCTGCTTGACAGGATTTAAATGAAATGGTTAACATAGTACACATAATAAATGCTAAATAATTTATGTAATAATTGCAAATTCAGTATAACCCTTTTAAAGGAGATATTGAGTTTAAAATTTAAGTTTGAAATATTCTGATAAAGATACATAATTATAAAATACAGGCTAGGGATTACCTGGAGAGAATTGGATACAGTACAATTGTATTGAAATACAGATAGAATTAGAAGTATTGAAATGCAGATAGAATTAGAGATACTGATGGATAGATAAGAGGGGAGAGGGAAAAATCAGGGAATGAGGAGCACAAGTAGATCAACATGAATGTTCACTGTGATAAGGTTGATGGAGAACCCTGGGGAATGCAACACACACACACACACACTCACACATACACACACACACACACACACATATATATATACATAAATATGTAAACAACAGAATGATTAATAAAATATAAAGAGATAGCTGGCTGCAATTTATAAGTCTCCAATAGCAGGGTAAATGAAGCCATTGGTCCTGTAGATACTGTCCAAATCAGATCAGAAAGGTTTTTCTTCTTTCTTTTAACACTCATCAAAATTGAAATGAACAATTTCAGAATTGATAATTGGGACAATTGTAGCATCTGGTTTCCAACAATTCTAATGCTTAAAAAAGAATCTATAAGAAACCTAAACTGGCAACTATTGATGGTATTGTATTTCAAAACATCTATTAATTATTAAAATTGTGGTCTCAGTTTCCAATAATATGAGAATAAAGCATTCAGCTAAAACAAATGGGTTCCAATTTTGTGGTAAGTAATGTAAGAATAAAGTCTATTCATTTTATTAGATATGAAATATGTAATGTATCGCTGTCCTATCAAGGCTCAGTTAGCATATTTAAACTCATAATTTTAAAATTTTACTTAATGAGCCAGTGGGGACTGTGAGACCTCTGGACATCATGCATCCCTAAAATGCTTTGTGCAATTTGTACAGTGAAACTGAGTAATGAGAAATAAAAATATTGTATGTTTATAAAGAAATGAAAGGTTAGTGTAATTACATCTCCTTGGATTAGAAATAAAATGAAAACTTTCATGTCTTCCCATTTTCTTTTCCCTCAACAGTATGCTGTTTGAGATGGCTCTGTATAGTAAGATGTATGTAAACAACAAAGCGTGGGGTTTGAGAGAATGGAAGGGGCACCAGTGGGAGGAGGAAGGGGGAAAACATAATAACACAGAGGTTGTAACCTAAAGAACAAAATAAAATAGTATAAAAAAAAGATGTATGCAAATATTCTGTAGCTAAGATTTTAAGCAAAACATACTGGTTCCAACATATCTATTAAAATAAATCAGTTTGTAGTTAGATGATTACCATTTTATTAATCATGAATTTAATCCTCTCAACATTTTCCATTGGACTTTACACACAAGATATTGTAGTGATGAATATTTTTGAAATAGTAAATTTCATTGAAAGACATATTCATTTGTTTGGGTGTGTTCAGTTTTATAATCATAGTTTCACTCTTAAAGATTCTCTTATTTTGCAGCAGTGGTACATTTAATTCATATTGTGCTAATTGTTTATCTTGTATGTATTAATAGGCTTTCTTACAGAAAGTAAATTATTGATCTTAAGTACATTAAACAGTGTTCAGAAGTATCCTAGCTTCATATTTTGTAGAATATGTATTTCAGAAGTTTCACATTAGGAAAATTAATTCTCTTTTGTTAGAGCTGGCTGTAAAATTGAGGTTGCCATGAAGTGTTGATGAGGGAGGGAAGCAACGTGTGAATGGGATCCAATGCACTCTGATGTAGAATTGAGGGCACATTGGCAGCGGATGTGGTATGG
This sequence comes from Uropsilus gracilis, assembly GCA_004024945.1. NCBI lineage: Eukaryota > Metazoa > Chordata > Mammalia > Eulipotyphla > Talpidae > Uropsilus > Uropsilus gracilis. The sequence goes on along the minus strand of PVHY01013427.1, from coordinate 18,715 downwards.
TAACATATCTGAAGAGGTGTCTACCAATACATGTTTTAAATAAACACCACCTCAATAAAATATAATGAAAAAGAAGCCATAAAAATTCATATATCAGCATGGTATCACTTTCCAATATCTTTCTTTATCGAATAACATGAAACCTATTAGTGAACATATGTCCATTCACTAACCCTATAAGATTTAGCTAACTTAGAAGTGAACTGGAAACCTATTTTAAATTAAATGATATATCTCATCATTCTAACTCCACCAATTTAATAAACAAATACTTGCTCGGTGCCTACAATGAATAAGGCATTGCACTTAACCTGGAGTTACACTGTTATATCAGGGTCTCTTGACGTAAGTGCAAATGGCGCTATGAAGAGAAATAGTCCGAGGAAAGATGAGTTCGAATGACAATTGAGGACTTTTATATTACAAATGACAAAGTTGCAACCTCTATTAAACATAGCTGTTTTGGATTTTGGATGTGAGGCTCATATTTCACCAAATCTTATTCAAAACCTTCTGCACTGATGGCACTGTCATATGACCAATGAAAATGTTGTATATCAGGAAAAGGACAAGTATGTCCTCAGTACCGCCAGACTCCTCCAAGTGGATATTTGCTCTTTGACCTCACTGGCAGCTCAGTGAGTGACTCTATTCTCATGGTTTGTCCTCATTTAAGCTCATGGCTCCCTGTGCAAAGATCTCTACCTGTGGAATGTTTCTCAATAGAAATTAATAGTAGTGGTTTAATACAGGCGATTGCTTACTCGGGATTACCAGTTGGTGCTTGCAAGAAATTGACCAAAAACCTTAAAAAGATGACTTGGAGAATGGGATTTCCACAGTCTTTAAAAAAACTGTGATGTAGATTTGGAATTTATGAAACCATGTATGTGTCCAGGGTTGTGCCTATGCCTATGCCTAATCTCTGCAGATTTCCTATCTCAGTGATAGCTGAGGAAACCCTAAATTCTCATCTCAAGGAGACCTTGCGTCTCTGCAAAGGTAGGGGGCCCAAAGAGATTGTTCTGCAATATTGTCACTGAGAACAAAATGTTGCATAGCAGTGTGTGCCTCTGCTATTGTAATAGCTAATTCCTTCCATTCTCATTAGTGATTTTCCCAGTTTTGGGATTTGCTATGTGACCTAGGGCATAAAGGCTTATTTACCTAAGTGAAAAACAAAGGATATGCATGAAATGCCTATGGTTTTGTTATTTTATTGTCACAGAAAATGAATGTTGGGAAATTAAAATTATTCTAGAATATATATGAACCTCACATCCTAAATATATATATATATATATATATATATATATATATATATATATATTTAGAATATATATATTTATATATATATTTAGCTGGAAATTCTCAGCTAAGTTTTATATACTTTGGGGTTGGGAAAGAAATGGAGTCAATTTTTATACAGTGTTATCTCTTTCCTTAGAAGAGCTTTCTGATAAATGCATGCTATATAAATGGAGTAGATATACAATTATAGGCTCACTCGACCTAGTTCCTCATTAGCAGAAATCATTTTAAGAGTGCCGCTTTTGTTGTCTTTTTGCTTGAAATCGCATCTAATCACACATTTTTACTTTCATTCCTAGCCACTGTGACTGACACTGTGACAGAAAGCATGTCTAGTACTCAGCTCATATAATTCATACCAAAATGTACCTTAGCCTCAGGACTGCTATACCAACCCAGGCCTATGGTACTTGTCTGTTATGATGGTTTGTCTGTTATGATGGTAAAAAGTCTAAATAAAGTGCCAGGAGGAAGAATAACCCAACAACTAACCAACACATTGATTTGGCCTCTTCAAACAGCTCTCTCCTGAAGTGAGTACAGATCAAAGTTTAAAAATCTTATGATTCTTGGCAAACCACCTTTTTCCTTTTTTTAAACCACCTTCTTTCTTAATAAAAACTTATATTTAATATTTCCTGCCTAATGCTGGTAGATTGTGCTTATAGCTTTTATTAATGACAACAGTAAATTATAGAAGTTTGATGAATAAATAGGATTAAAAAGATACATTGGAGGTATTCAGAACTATAGCGATGAAAATACTGCAAATATTTGTGTACAAAGTACCCAGTTACAAAAAGAGACAGGACTATATTACATATGCAAGAAAGTGTTAAGAAAATGAATGAGTTCAGTTTCAGGTCCCAAAACATATAAAGGAATTGTTTGTAATATGGATTGTTTTCTTTATGTGAATATAACCTTTATCTTTTTTCTACTTTTAAACATATACAGAAGTAAATAATATGCTTTTCTATAATCACTTCTAAATGGATTCCTCAAAAGGACTGTTAAGATTCCCTTACTCTATTAGAATATATAAAGTCCTGTTTAATTTAACATTATTTGTTTCCAGGGACCTAAATGGGAGAACCATCTTCAATATAATTACTCTAGAATTCACTAAACCTGTGGACAGACGCTGATGTCATCCAGTGAAGTCTTTATCACTTGTTTGTGATTAATCAAGCACAACTGGAGAACTGTACAATATGTGCATAAATATTCTGTAAAGATGACTTTTTTCTTATGCTATCTTATAAATAGGTTATATGTCAAGTTTGATTATAATGAGGGAAAGGAATTGAATCAATCTTAGACTTTGCAATTAGGTATCAATTTTTCTCACCACAAATCTGTTTCATACCTTGCTCATTTTTTTTTTTCTTACTCTGGAATAAGTTCTAGTCCTCTAATACAGTGTTACAGACAGTATTAGACCATAGCTATTTCTTTGACTTCTAAGAAATATTTTTTATGATCATCTTTGAATGTTTTAAAGAATATTCTTAAAATATTGACAAAGATCTTCTGTTGTAGGACTCACAGAATCAAAATTTGAAATAGTTTAAATTGAAGGCCATTTTATAATCCTTACATAATGTTAATCAAAATGAAAACAAAACTAAGTAGAACAGGAAGTACCACAGCCATTTTCAGTAGTTTGAGGGTCTTCCACACAGTTTTCCATAGTGGTTTGACTAGTTTGCATTCCTACCAGCAGTGTAAAAATATTTCTTTTTCTCCAAATCCACACCTGCACTTGTTGTAGCCCATTTTTCTGATATGGGTCATTCTTACTGGTATAGAGCAGCATCTCATTGTGGTTTGCATTTGTATTTTCCCTGATTATAAATGACATTGAGCATATTTTCCTATGCCTATTAGCCATTTGTACTTCCTCTTTGGAGATGTGTCTTTTAAACTCTTCTCCCATTTTTGGATTGGTTTTTCACTTCACTTTTGTGTGAGTTCTTTGTGGATCTTTGATTTCAGACTCATGTCAGTTGCATGTAAAACATTTTTTCTGTATTCAGATGGGTATCTGTCTGTTTTGGTTATTGTGTCTTTAGCTTTGCAGAAGATTTTTAGCTTGAAATAGTCCTAGCTGTTTGCTTTCCTTCATTTTATTTTTAATATCTGTAGATGTGACCTGAAAGAGGTTTCTGAGTTATAAGTCTTGAAATGTTTTGTCTATATTTCCCTCTATGTATTTTATGGTTTCAGGTCTTATATTCAAGCCTTTTATCCATTTTGAGTTGGTTTTTTGTACATGAGGGAGTACTCTAGATTCTTTTTTGGTTTTTGCATAAAATAGTCCATTTTCCCAGCACCATTTATTGAAGAGACTATCCTTGATCAAATGTATATCTTTGGTCCTTTGTCATAGATTAGCTGACTATATATATGGGGTTTTATTTCTGGGCTTTTGATTCTGTTTCACTTGTCTGTGTGTCTATTTTTGTTCCAGTATCATGCCACCTTAATTATTATGTCTTCGTAGTACAATTTAAAGACTGGGAGTGTAATACCTTCATTCTCTCTCTTAGCCAGGAGAGCTTTGGCTATCAGAGGCTTTTTACTGTTCCAAATGAATTTTAGTAACATTTTCAACTTCTTTGAAGAATGCCATTTAGGTTTATATTGGAATTGTGTTAAATCTGTAGATTGCTTTTGATAGAATGACTATTTTGACAATGTTATTTCTTCCAATTCATAAACAGGGGATGCCTTTCCATTTTTGTATCTATTTCTTTTAACAATGTTTTTATAATTTTCTTTGTATAAGTCTTTCACATCCTTTGTTGGCATATTAAGTATATTTAATTTTCATTGGTACAATTGTGAATTATGAATGGGGTAGTTTTATATCTTCTTCAGGCTGATTTTTTACATACAGGCAGGCTACTTACTGACTTCTGTGTATTGGTTTTTAGCCTGCTACCTTACTAAACTCATTTATTATTTTCATTAGATTTTCGTAGAAGTTTTAGGATTATCTCTATATATTATCGTATCATCTGCAAACAGTAATAGTTTTACTTCTTTCCCTATTTGGATTCCTTGTATTTTTTTTTTTTTTTTTTTGCTTTATCTGTGAATTCTAGAACTAAATTGAAAAGCAGTGGTGAGAGTGGATAGCCTTGTCTTATTCCCAATCTGAGAGAAAGCTTCAGCTTTTCTCCATGTAGGATAACAGTGGCTGTAGCTTTGTTGTGTATTGCTTGTATTATGTTAGGGTACATTCCTTCTATACAAAGAATTTTGAGGACCTCATCACAAATGGATGTTGAAATTTGTCAAATGCTTTCTCGGCATGAGTTTATATTACCATGTGATTTTTATTTTCTTTTTGTTGATTTGAACTAATGCAATTTGTTGAATTGCATTAGTTGATTTTCACGTGCTAAACCATCCTTGTTCCCTGGGATAGATCCCACTTGGTCATGGTGTATTATCTTTTCAATGCATTGTTGAATTTTCTTTGCTAGGACTTTGTTGAGAATTTTTGCATCCATATTCATTAGGAAGATAGGCCTGTAGTTTTCCTTGTGCTATCTTTGGTTTTGGTTTTAGTGTGATGTTGACTTTGTAAAATGTATTTGGTAGTATTCCTTCTTTCTCTATTTTTTGAAAGAGTTTTTGTAGGATAGGCACCAGTTCATCTCTGAACATCTGGTAAAAGTTATTTGAAAAATCCATCTGGTCCAGGGCTTTTGTTTTAGGGAAGAGTTTTTATTAGTTTCAATTTCACTGCTTGGGTTTGGTTTATGTAGGTTTTCTGAGTTTTCTTTATCCAGTTTTGGATGGATGCATATTTCTAAAAATGTGTCCATCACAACAAGGTAGTTGAACTTGTTTGCATATGCATTTATTATTTGTTTCAGTGGTTTAACTTACTTTATGAGTTGCATTGATCTTAGGATGGTAAGTTTGATTCTGATTTTCCTCCTTTCCATATTTTCCCTTCAGATATTTTTCTGCCCTTAGTGTGCTAGTGCCACTGATGCCAATGGGCTCTATTTCTTGATGGTATTGCTGGTTTGTACATATACCTATTGAGCAATGGTTGGTGGGCAAGGGTAGAGGTGCAGGTCCTTGCAACTTCTCCCTGTTTTTTTTTTTTTTTTGGTCTGGGTCTCTAAAGGTATTTGAAGATTCAAGCTCTAGAGTGGGATGTTGGTGTTTCTGGGCTGGAGCTCTGTCCCAGAGAAGGGTTTGGTGGGCTGGTCTTCCAGGTACCTGTAATGGTGGGGGGTAGGGGGACTCACAGCTCCCTCTGTATCACAGTGCTAGCACAGCTCTGGCACTGGGCTCTGGGTCACACGCCACTGTAAATATTGAAATAATTTGCTTGAATCTGGCATTGGAGCTGTCTGAAGAGGAAGCCACTTTTTCTGAATTTCACTCTCTCATTTCCAATTAGTACAAAGTGAGGTTTCATTTACCATTTAATGAACTTATAAATCCTTGAAATTTTGATTCTGTAGATGAATATGAATTCTTGAATAAATGAAAATCTTGATCTGATGCAGGGAGCCCACAAATGTCGAGAAATATTTTTAAGGTATAAAAACATTTACAATTTATTTTAAAATATCATTAAGACCTGTTTTAAAATATGACTTAAATGCAAAAAAATATGATTTAAATTGTTTCCTGTTTAAAAATGAATTATTTTTAATGGTAATCCTAATATCCTAAGAAGTAATTCATTACATTTTAGTTAAAAATAATCTGTATTGTCAATTATAATATATACACATGCATAGTTTATTGACAAAGATGGTGTTTCAAATAGGTAAATTTATGTTTTTTTATTGTTCTGTTTTCCATACAAGCTAATTTATTTCATATTGGCAGTAATTCTAACCACCGGCCACTATATCTAGCATATTCACTTGCCACTGCAGTACATTTTATTAGATATGTTCAGGTCTGGGTGAGATAAAAGTTGACTCATGATAGTTCAGTTTCACAAGAAAAAAGAAAAACAGATACTGATAGCACATGCTGTACTGGCATAGTAGGCACTGGGCATGAGGCCATGTGCAGACTGTCAGATCAGTTGCAATTTTTCATGGTTGAAACCAAATAAAACACTTAAAAATATTGTATTATTGGAGTTAAAGACTAATTGCAGCTAGATTCATGACTGTTCAAAAACAAAGCAAGTTAGAAAACAGACTAATTTCCCTGACAATATTAGGTTTGACTGATGACTCACCTAAAATTGGGAAGCAACATTTATCCTCACTTCTTTGTCTATTTGACAGCATATCAGTGTCCATTAAATAGAACTGAAAAGTGGAAACACAACTATGTGGGTGCTTAGCAAGGTACTGGGATTGATGTGTACCTTTAGATAATTCCTGGATGCTTATCTAGTATAAAGACAGATCTGACAGTGCTGATAATTACTGTTACCCTCCTAAGACTTAGTCTTCTTAGCCGAAGTACCTTCAATGGACTTGACAGCCTCAGGATAAATGCAATTCCCATCCATAGCAGAACTCTCATCTCTTAAGCCTCCCTGCATAGTTTCCCCAGGGATTTATTGGAATCTCCAAATGTATCTCATTTGTGACTCTCCCAAGTCAGAGACAATTATTATACATTAATTATTATCAAATCTGAAAACATATTTGAGAAAATACATATATGGTTGGAGACTTTAGCATCTCACTCTCACCAATGGTCAAACAACCAACAAGTCATCTCATTTGCATGTGCTTGTACCTTTTTATCAAAATATGTGAATTCAAGTTACTAAGATTGTGACACTGACTCTTTTGCCAATGACCTTGCTTCTCATGCCTTGAGTACTTGCCTTGATTAAGTTATCACAATCAAAACAATACCTTCAATATTTGATTCAGTCCCTTCCTTTCCTTCCTCCCTTGCACCTTGATACCAGTATTTCCATTCTCCTGAGACTACCTCTACCTCCTTCACATATTTTTTTTCCAAGCAAAGAAACATAAAGTAGATGCACAGAGGGTACACAATGAGAATGGAAAAGCATTAATTATATGCATTAGACAGTCTGGTTTACAGAAAGTTTATACATGAAGCTCACATTTACTCTGAGGTCAGAGAGTAAAACGAGCCATACATTTGAGAGAGAAGAAACTTTTGGAGGCAGGTACTTAATACATGGAAAGGAATTATCTAAGACAGATACATATCACAGCTGACATATGAAATACCTGAAGGTGGGAGAATTAGGTATTTTTAATGAACTGAAAAAGGTAAGTACAAGTGAGAAGAAAGAAAAAATTGTAAATATGAATTATAGCATCTCTTAAAAATAAAGTTTGAACTTTGCAGACATGTGAAAGGCATTATTGAACTTTTAATACAGTGAAATAATTTTTTCATGTATGATTTTTTAATTAAAATGCACAGAAAAAGAAGGAATAACAATAATAGTAGGACTGTGGTGGTGATTTTGGTGACCAAATGTTTATATTTCTTATGAAAGTGCAAAAATCTCTTAAATAATATAAATGGATGTACAGTTTATGAATGCAAATTTTATTGATGAATATTACTATTCAGGGGATTTATTGCACGGTTACATTTTTTAATGGGAAGCTTCTCAATATCTATTGAATTAAGAGCATATATTGCTTAATCTTTGTTAAATACTATGAGAAGAAATTAATATGTATTATCTATGAAACACTGTTATTTTTTTTAAGAAAATAAATCTGTAAATAAATTATAACAGATTGGTTCTGGCAGATACCCAAGTCACCACTCAAAAATAAATGTGGATTTTTCTTGTAAAGAGCTTTAATTTCATTCAAGTTTTCAAAAACATTTCCTTTTACAAATTTATTCAAAACCCAGGAAATTTTGAATTTATCAATGTCCATCTCAGAGTAGAGATATTTCTAATCTGACTATTTTGTTTTTGAAAAGAACTCTATTACTAGAATATAAAGCAATGTACATCATATTTAAATGAGATGTCATTTCTTCTGTGCCTTTACAAGTATGTATCTGTCTGTAGCATCAGAGCCATCTATTTGCTAAAGTTCTAGGATCCTGTTGGGCAATTTAGGAAGGGCAATTTAGTGGGGTTCTAGGAGGCAAGCGAGACTCCTATCATTCAACAAATCTTCACACTTTTTCTTTGGAATCCTCTGGCATTCTCTCCTCTCTGGTGTTCTCCCTGTCTGGTGTTCCCCTCTCAGCGTTCTTTTTCTAGTGTTCCCTTTGTGGCACACACACTTTGGGCCAGTTCTATACAATCACAAGGAAGTGCTGGTCATAGAGGCTAATAGCGGAAAAAGCCTAATCCACTCATTTACCCTACAAATCTGCAGAGTATGCTATAATAGTAAATGTTTTGAAGCAAGTATACATATTATGTATAAGACCCTGGATAACAAATCATGACTGCAAATATAATAAACATGTTGTTTTGTTCATATATTTTCATTTGTTTAAGTATGCTTTGTTCATATTTCGTACCACAAAAAACAATGTTTTTATTTTACTTGAGGCAATAAAGTCCATTGCTTTCTTTCTCTCTCAAATGATCTCCTTCTCCTATAAATTTTATATGTATTCACAAAGGATATTGCAATATCGGATGCCATTGTCTGTGTTTCTTCCTGAAACAAGTGTTAATTAATCTCTTTGGGTTTGTAGACTGAAAGGGAGAGGAGAGAGGGAAAATGAGTGTTGTCTAGGGAGTTTAACCTCATCTCTATAGGAGAACAGGCAGATGCCTTATATTGAAAGCTTGAAAAAGAAAATATAAGAGTTCCTTCCCCCAGGATTTCCTCAGTGGTTTTTGTCTTTCCAAGGTTACTTGGTTTGGATAGGTAAACATTGTTCTTGTTCTTATTTTTTGGGCATAATTGGTTATATTCTTCAGGAATGACTCAGAATAAGATACATGTTTTCTCTGAAACCACAAAATTACCTAAATTTTTACAAACACAAAGAGAAATAAAAAAGACAATATGATGTTTTAAAATTATTTACAGCCACACCCTGTGGGATATGTATATTAAACACAATCCACCTAATTTTATTGTTGAGTCTAAATAGGAATCATTATTATAGTGAGTATGGCATAGAGATAACCTGTATGAAAAATTTGAAGGAAGTTTACATATGTTATTAGTAATTATACTAATTGAAAGATTATACTACTTGGGAAGACTATATATATGAACCTAAAACATTTTCTGAGTTTTCAAATAATTAAAATTCTGTAGTATGCTAAATCTAAATCTAAAAAGAAAAAGGTAAGATGATTTAACAATGTTTCAGCTGAACTTAAGGATGGGCCTTTCTATAGTATACTAGAGTTTTTAAAAAGTTAAAAATATTTGACTTTCATACAAAAATAAGATGAGTTCATGTCAGGGATTTGTTTCATTTAATTATGAGTTCAACTGTTATAGAAACTAGTCAACTGATAAAGTTAGTGCAAAGGATAATCTGAGGAGGAATCAAGATTTATAGAAACAATGAATCAAAGGAATCCTGAAATTAATTCCCTAAAAGATACAAAATGAGTTTACAGTTTAGTGGCCAATGAATTATAGCTTAAATCTACAATTTAGCCTATAATTTCAAATTGTTAGGGCTCCCAGATTAAAAAGTTAATAGCAGAATCTAACTCGGATGTGTTCTCTCAGGTAATTTCATAACCACTGATGAATGTGTTGAAAACAATATTTAAAGAACATTAAATTGTCCTCTTTGGTGGTGAACTATGAGTTCTTTGGTGGCTAGAGTGCCACTACCTCTGAGTGGGAGAATGCTACACTTACAAAATACCAACAGCTATATTAACTCATGTCTCCTCAATAAAAAAAAAAAATCAAAATAAAAGATTAGCAAGGCCAAAATAGGAAGTAATTACAGCTGGACCCATGACTAGTAATGGCTTTGCTGTAGTAATTCTTTAAAATACAATAATTCTCATTGCTAATTCATATTTTTTTCACAAATGTCAATTTCTTGAAAATTTATTTTATTTTAATGTTGATGTTCATATGTTTAATATTGAAATTCCAATAAGGTATGCCTTAAATGAAGATTTGTATGTGATTGAAAAACAAAAAGATCAATGGACTATGGTGGAGGACTATGGTTTGTGGTGGTGGTATGATAACATATATCTGAAGGATATAATCTGTACCCTCAGTTAAAGAATAAATAAAATGGAAAATCTTTTTATATTACCAATATTTTAATATTTTTCTCATGTTTCCAGAGAAAATTTGAAATAACAATAGAGATATCACATATACCCTAAACTTCACTCCAAAAAAACTTTCTAGGGTATGATATGTATGTGTATTTATTTGTACATGCATTTGTAAATAAGCACTTTTCTATCTAAATAAAATATACTAATCAACTGTTACTGACTTCAGAGCAGGTAGTGTGCTCAAGAGAATGGGAGAATGAGAGGGCATTATAATAATGTTTGAACTGTATTCAATATTCTTTCCATTCTAAATACTTAAATAAAAGTCAGAAGGTCAGGCATGGTGGCGCATGCTTGTAAGCGGCAGCCTAGGAAGCCGCGGTTGGGGCCAGGTATCGCAGTTCAATTCCCTCTGGGAGCACACAGCAAGACCTAGTCCCCCCCCAAAAATAGCTGGGTGTGGTGGCATGCGCCTGTAGTCCCAGCTACCTGGGAAGCTGAGGCTGGGGATTGCTTGAGTCTGTGGTACCCCAAGCAATAAAAAAAAAGTCAATTAGAAGAAACCATTTATAAGATGTTAAATGTGAGAAATGGTTTTTTTTCTCAGTATTTTTTCTATCTGTGTTCAAATCATACAATTATAAAATTTCCTACATCTTTAACTGCAATACTAAAATAAGCTGGGGTACAGATTGATAAAAACTCCATGGCAATTCTATAAGTTTGGGAGATACACAAGTTTTCTAATTTGCCTAGAATACCAACCATTAAAGTAAATATTGCTAGGCAATTTTAGCATGAAGAACACACTCGTGTGTATATATCTGACACACACTGCACACATACAGGTATGCTCTGAGAGGTGATGTGGCCTTGTAGCCTAGGACATAGCTTCTGGAGTCAAGCTTTGTTCCATTCCCTGTAAGTTGAGTATATTGAGACAAAGTACTAGTATCTGTAAAATGGGCTTTCACTTAGTGACTACCTCTTTAGGCTATGGTGAAACTCCTACTGAGTATCTAATAAATAGGAAATCTTCAGAAAATAACTATCATATCATTTACAGTCTCACTTTACAGTAAGGATGCTTTTAAACATTGTTTATATGCAGTCATTTTTTAAATTTTCATATTGAAGCAAAGTTGTTTCAGAATATACGAATTTCAATTGTGCATTATCTTGAATCAATGTCTACATCTACTATATTAGAATCCTTACTCAAAATTCAGTTCTACTCTTATCAAATTTATCAGCTACCCTTCCCTCTGGTAAATACTAACTAGTCTTACATTCTAAACATTTTTTATTTAGTTCATTCATTTGTTTGCATTCTCTATATACAACATATAAATGAAATCATGTGATATTTATTGTTCCTCATCTGACATTTCACTGAGTAAAATACTCTCTATGTCCATTTATGTTGTTGCAAATGACATTTGTACAATTATAAAATTCATTCATTTACTGTAATTCTAAAAGAGGGACTCTTTTTATTAAGTACCCTAACTTTTGTACATTCCTTCTTTGTCCAGATTCTTAAGCTACTGCAAGAGCTCCATTGATAACACAGGAATATAAATGGATTGGGAAATTCTTCAGCGAGGTAGTAAAGGGCTAGAGGTAGAAGACAGATTGATTGCCCTGATGAAAATCAAAGGGATCAGAGACTTTCTAGAAGTGTGTGCTGAGAAAAACTGTCTTTTAATTTCCCCAGTAAAAGTTATTTTTTTCAAGAAAAGGATAATTACCAAACCAAAGATTATGTGCGATTTTGTGATATTACATAAGAAACCCATCGTGTGTTCAAAATGCTTATCTTTAGTATTCAAATTCCTCTTGACTTGCCTCCAGAGATTGTAAGTCAGTAGTTACAGAATGAAGCCTGTAAATCTGATTTATAATGAGCCCAGCATAGGATGTCTATCTCTGTTGATATTGTGTCTCTATAACTAGCTATATATAAAAAGTAAATTAAAAAGAAACCAAAATTAGTATAAAAATTAATTTCAAATAATTTAATACATTTTAAAAATTACTATAAAACAAAAATGTTGTCTACATAGGATAATAATCTCTTTACTTGAATTTGCATTCTAATTTCTGATATAAATAACTAAAGGAGTTCCACTGAAATAACAAGTTACTTGTTTTTTAGTTAGTAATTTGATCAAGTTCTATTTACACTATATCACAACTTTAAGTTGTGAAGGCTAAGTAAGATAAGCAAACTGACAATTGAGTAGCTCAACATTGTATATTTGTACAAGACATTTGTGTCTTGTATACAACTATCCATTCATTTTTCATTATTTAGGTGGAATTATTTGCTTGTCATTGGGCAAAGAACTATGGAAGATAAGATGTGGTGTAGTCCCTGCTCTTAGGAACTCACAGTTGGTATATTTGCCTACATCAATAATCCCAGCAGATTATGCTATATAGTTCCTAGGAGGAATGTGACTAGGGCAGTATGTTGATGAGAAAAATTCTGACAGAAAATATTACAGAAGAATTTACATAAGAACCACAGTCATTTGATAAGTGTTTACTAGAGACTAGGTTAGCTCTTCTTGGATGTGAGGATAGGTGAAGGTGATAAAGGGTGATGAAGACATTCAGCTCACTCCTCAGACCCTTCTTATCTACTGGGCATGTGAGCCTGGCCTATGAAAAATGGAATTAAGGAAATTGGTGAGGAAACTGAAGAGCTCTTATCACACAGTTTCTTGCTATTATGTGTATTTTATTATAGTACACACAGTGTCAGAAGTATCCTGAAAAGTCTAAGAGTTGATTCACTTTGGTTGATATTCCTGTGTTCCCATTACAGCTATCCAGGAAGATGCCTTCAGGTAGATTTGCACCACTCTCAGGCTGATCAATTACCAGTTTGCTTTTTGTCCACTAAGTCTTCACACCTTAAAGCTGTGATGCAGTGCAAATATAACTTAATCACAGCAAGCACCTGATTTGTATTTATGAGCTCAATTAAAATCAGAACAGATACTTAGATTACAGGTTATAAAATACCTTTGAAACTCATAAGACCTCCTTTAAAAAAATGTGTAGAAATTAAAGTCACAGTCCAGAGACCTCCTTGAGAATTTCTGTACATTAGAAAATTTAACTGTGAAAGAGTCTTTTTCTTAACACAATTTTTTAAAAATATATATATATTTAATTTTCTTACATCATTGTTACTTTTTGAACAGTATTTGATTTGTCCCCAGTTGTAGTTCCTAAAGCTCTCCCACCACCATAACACCTGTGTTTCATTCTTTTCACTTTGAAAAATGAAGAAATAAAACTATTTAAAGATGCAGAATAGCATCTTGTCTCCAGTGAGCCTCTTTTAATTAATGTGGTGATCCACATAGAGAAAAGGGACAATTGCAAGAGTCCCTTAATAATTATCTAGCCAAGGGCTTCAAGTAATTATAGCTGGAAGATTTTGAAGTTGCAAATACCCTGCAAAGTTTGACCTTATTTTGAGTCAGGTACTTTATTTTAATTTTTTTTCATGTTGATATTTATGTCTCAAAGTTGTCCTAATATCAGATGTCTAGAAATCAAAATATTACTGAATTAATGATGGAAGAGTCAGTATAGTAAGCCAAGCTTTTAAAAGACTATGGTGAAAATAGGATTGCTTAATAGAGATAAATAAAGCAATGCTGGGACAGAAATAGAGTAATGTGAAATGAAATTTAAAAAATAACCTATTTCAAAATAAAAATTATCAACTCTTGGCAAATACAATAGTAGTATCAGACAATATGTTCTCTTCATAGAGATAATGTTAATTAGTGCTCTTAATGTAGGAAATGTTAAAGACCACCCAGTTATCACATCATGAATATTAAAACCATCTATTAGCAAAATTTCCCATTTGCTTAACTCCACAAATAATAGGCCAAATAATATTTAGTTTTTCCTCACTAAAATCAATAAAGGTTCAAGCTTTTTGTTGACTTTATAAATTGAGCCAGTAAGAAGCTACAGAACATATTTTGTTTTTAATTAAAGACAATTTGTCCCAGAGAACTTTTTAAATGTTTTCAAAATCTCCCATCAGTCCTCTTGCTGACTTGAACAATGGCAGTATTTTGAGTAAACAATAAACTCTTATCTTCCTTGTATGCTTTCAAATAAAGTGTATAAGGCCTTAGAGATTGACCAATAAATTCTGAATTGTCCTTTGTGGTACTAACCAAGGACATCAGTCTGTATAAAATAGACATGGTATTAAATCCAGCCAGAGGCAGTAACATATTTTCTAAGTAACTTTTATTCCTTTAAAATGACTGACAGAGACTATAAGTGCACAAATAGATATTACATATCTCTTTTTTGAGTTATTGCCCTATTTTGGCAGCCTTTTTTCTCAGGTGACCACCCCTTGGTGGTGTATGTTCACACTAACAAAGACAGTTGTCTTAACTGCCAGAAATAGTTGTGGCATTTAAGGACAGGTCCAAAGAAGAAAGGAGTGCTTAACACCCTCATCTGAATAATAGATAGTGAAATTAGGACATCAGGATGATTAGCAGTAATAGATGTCCAGCCAAATCATTAAATATTTTATGGGCCTGATTTCTGTTCTATTAACCCATGCCAATATTATTAATTTATTAATTCATTTAAACTGTCTTAATTCATTTATACTGTCTTAGAATGTGGAGAAAATAAAACCAAAGTTTTAACCTTTCACATTTAATCATACACTGAAAACTTGTCTGCCATATATCTATGTAACTGATGGTGAAATGATCTAAAGGTACCATTTTACATGTAAGTAACTGACAGTTTGTCAAATGAGAATAATGTATGTGACACATTGAAAGTAGCCTAAAATTTCCTAGCTAGAATAATCCATCACTCTGCTTTTTCTAGTATTAACATATTTATATCAACATGTTTATATCTTTATTTAGCTCATCATTGTGATTTCACACTTGCTCCAAGGAATCTAATTCCTTTAATGTACAAAGGTCCCTTGTCCCAGGGAGAAAGAGGATAATGCATAGAAACCATTTTTATCTATTTGCAGAGATTATTTTTTTTCATTTAAAGAAAGTTATTTTATAGATGAGTTTGATATACTAATTATACAAAGATTTGAAATTTTGTCCTGTCAAATCTGTACAGGAATTGTTGCATTGTATTAAGAATTAATCAAAGAGGAACTTCAACCTGCTTATTTTCTGAGTATAAGCTGCTGAGAATACCATTACATACCAGTTCTGCTGTTAGGCTCTATCTAGTTTTGCCTTAGGTGGAGCCAAGATGTCTCTTAAATACTTCATTTGCCTAAAGAGGTAGATTTTCTTTACCAGATAACCTTGTCAAGTCTGGTGAGAAAGCAAATGGTATATACTATCTATTCTGTAGCAGATTTTCTAATAAAATCATTTTTATGCTGTCCAAGTCTTTGTTTCCATAGGGATGGTATGTAGGGGTGCTCCACACCTAATTATGGATTGAGGTATGTGGAAAGCCATAACTCATAAGAATGCCAGCATTGAACAATTATATCTACTGAAGACTGAACAGTTCCCTATTCTTAAAATTCAGAGGTAACAAAAGTAAACAATGTAAATGCAATCTAAATGAAAGTAAGCAAGACAAGAACTTGTCTAGAATCAAAGTGAAAAACAACACCTCATTCTGAACAATTGAATGCAAATATGTAACTTTTACTTGGTTACTTTGTTTCATTTTCTATTTTACAAAATTTTAACTATTTTATGTCTATATTTTGTATAGCTTCAGACCTAAACATATGTATATGATTTACCTAGTATGTCAAAGTTCCACTATTACTGTACTATTACATCCTCTATTCCATCTTCTCCCCCTCATCCTTCCCTCACTTTATTAACCACTTTATCTCTCAGATTTGAGTTATTTTGTGTTTTGCCAGTTTCTTCTTTTGTTATTTTTATTCCACAAATGAGTGAAACTACTAGGTCCCTTAGCTGTGTTGTGGGGATCCACAGTGACCTTCTCCCTTAAATCAGTTCCTCAGACAAAAGAGCTCAACCAATTTCATACTAGCATCAACTTTAGCTTCCACCTGCGCAACAGATGTAGCACTAGTAGCACTAAATGGGGATTTTAGTTGAGACAAGATCACACAGTGGGAATTGTTCTCTCCAACTTTTAAATGGGAGCCTTACCATGGAAATTCTGCTCTCATTTTTTATGATAAAGGTTTTCAAACTCTGATTAATGAAAGTATTTGGTTGTTATATTGTCTCTAGCCCTGGAGACTATAACATAGATGTTTTGCAAATAATAACTGCAGGCTGTAAGTGGCCACCTCCGTAAGGATATACTAGTGACCCAGTCTGGTTTTCTAGTGACCCAGTTTGACCTCCAATTGTTGTTTGGGAATCAGAGGTTCAAGATGACTATCACTACTTGGTATCACTATTCTTATAGATGTTCAGCGATGTATCTTCTTTTGCACACTGACTCAGCATCTTTTTCAGCAATGTTTTCTGCGTTTTAAATTATCTGAGGTAGATATGTGCCCATGAGCTAACAGTAAGAGTGACTCCATATGGCATCTGCTCCTTCCTCTCATGGGTCACACTATCCAGGTGTTTCTAACACAGTGCTATGGAACCATCCCAGGGTGTATAGGTTCATTGTTCATTTGTGCAGATGAAGAGGATTTTGGATTCATGCCTTTGATGCTAAATAACCCCTGCTCCTTGGCCCAGGTGTCTGTATTTACATATGTGCATGGTCACTGGGCTTCAGTTTCTTGCATGGTGTTCCTAATTACAGGGGTTGGGGGGAGTGGCTGTGGCTGTGGCTGTGGGCACACTAAAGTTGATGCTAGCATGAAATTGGTTGAGCTCTTTTGTCTGAGGAATTGATCTAAAGGAGAAGGTCACTGTGGATCCCCACAACACAGCTAAGGGACCTAGAGCGCACACCCTGTGCTCACCCAAGCACCCTCTGCAATAGTATACTATGAAATGTGGGCCAAGAAACCAATGGGTAAAGCAAAGTCTGGCTGTCGAGACCAAGAGCAGAAAGGTATATAAAAGAATTATTTATTTTCATTTTCCCTACACTTTAGTTTTTCTAGCCCTCTGTGCCATCGTATTTCTCTTTATGCAATCATTTTATGGAAATATTTTCATTCATTTATTTTCTTTACTTAGTTGTAATTTTATTGTAAAAATGTAGAGGCACTAACCCCTGTATATTGATTTTGTTGCCATCTTGATTATACTCAGCTTTAACTTTTTGTCACTAGGATATTTAGGAAGCAACATGACTCTCATTTATCACCTAATATTAAAAGTCTTCAAATACACACTTAGGCAGCTAAGAGAAAAAGAGGACCAATACACCAGCTTGAGAAAGGCAAAACACTGAAAATCATTGGACTATCAAATATAACCAGTCAATGAAATAGAGCAAACGTGTCCATTAGGTTTGTTTCAATCATTCGCAAAAAAAGCTTGTTTTAATATAAAATATGTTGAAAATGTAACAATGGTTGGTAAGATGCATTCAGAGAGTATATACATTATTGGCATATAAAGGTAGTAAAAGTGAACTGCATAAGACTAACACAACAAGTGTACAGTAAATATTTTCTATTATTAACTTACTGGTTGTGTGTGTGTGTGTGTGTGTGTGTGTGTGTGTGTGTGATTCTGCAACAAGGTTTGAGAAGGGGTCTGAGAAAATTTTGTTACATTCTAATTTAAACATCTACATTGCTAAAGATTCCACAGACTTTTGCCACTAGGTCAACCTGCCACCAAACCCCATGATCTCAGTGGTGTCCTTCCGCTGGACTTCTAAGCAATAGTGTTATACAGGGAGTTACAGCAGGTCAGGGGCAGAGGGTCTTGGAGGCAAGCTAGCTCTGAGCCCCCCGAAAACTTACCATTCCTTCCCAGGTAATCTCTTTTCCTGGAGATTCCACTCTAGCATTCTCTTTCCTGCATCCAGCATTCTCTCCACATTCTCCTTCTCTGCGAGGGTGATGTTGCTCCTTTATCTCTTCCATCCAGGTGAGCCCATTCACATATGCTCACACCCATTGGGCCAAGAATACACAATCATGAGGAGGGCACAACACCACAGATGCTGGTTATAGAGACTAATGGAAGAATATGAAAAGCTCTGAAAACTCACTTACATGACAATAGTATATAAAATTATTGGTGGGAGGAGCTATGATACAGA
>PVHY01013426.1:0-41400 GCA_004024945.1 Uropsilus gracilis | reverse complement strand
ATGTTTTCCTTCATTTTTTTGCCATCTGCAGATGTTTCCAGAAAGGGATTTCTGAACTGTAGTTCATGGAGAGTTTTGCCCAAGTTTTCCTCAATGTATGCTATGGTTTCAGGTCTGACCTCTAAGTCTCTTATCCATTTTGAGTTTATTTTTGTACATGGAGTAAGGGAGATTTCTTGGCCCATTTTTTTTGCATGTCTTAGTCCAATTTTTCCAGCACCATTTATTGAAGAGGCTATCCTTGTTCCAAGGTAAGTTTTTCACTCCTCTGTCAAAGATTAGTTGACTATATATGTGTGGTTTTATTTCAGGGCACTCAATTCTGTTCCATTGGTCTGACTGTCTGTTTTTGTACCAATACCATGCTGTTTTAATTATTATGGCTTTGTAGTATAGTTTAAGGTTTGGAATTGTAATACCTCCATTCTCTTTTTTTCTGGTCAGGAGGCTTTTGGATATATGAGGTCTTTTGTTATTCCATATGAATTTCAGTAATTCTTGTTCTTGTTCTATCTCTTTAAAAATGTCATTGGAATTTTTATTGGGATTGTATTGAATCTGTAGATTGCCTTTGGTGGGATGGTCGTTTTGATAATATTAATTCTTCCTATCCAAGAACAGGGAATGTCTTTCCATTTCCTTATGTCTTCTTCTATCTCTTTTAGGAGCGTTCTAAAATTTTCTTTGTATAATTCTTTCACATTTTTGTTAGGTTTATTCCCAAGTATTTAATTTTTTTTGGTGCCATGGTAAATGGGATGGTTTTTCTGATTTCTTCTTCTTCTATTTGACTTTTTGCTTATAAGAAAGCTACCGACTTCTGTGTGTTGATTTTGTATCCAGCTACCATACTGAACTGGTTTATTATTTCAAGCAATCTTTCTGTGGATTTTTTGGGGTCATCTATGTAGAGAATCATGTAATCCGCATATAATGATAGCTTCAGTTCCTCTTTACCTATTTGTATCCCTTTTATGCCTTTCTCTTGCCTTCTTGCCCTAGCTAGAACTTCCAGTACAATATTAAAGAGTAGTGGGGAGAGTGGGCATCCTTGGCTAGTTCCAGATCTCAGCTGGAATGCTTTTAGTTTTTCCCCATTTAGGATGATATTTGCCTTAGTTTTGTCAAAAATGGCTTTTATTATGTTGAGGTGAGTTCCTTTAATACCCAATTTTTCAAGGGCTTTTATCATGAATGGATGCTGGACTTTGTCAAATGCTTTCTCTGCATCTATTGATATGATCATGTGGTTTTTGTTTTTCTCTTTGTTAATGTGGTGTATTATGTTAATTGATTTCCAGATGTTGAACCATCCTTATGCTACTGGGATAAATCCCACTTGGTCATGGTGAATGATGCTTTTAATGCATTGTTGGATTTGGTTTGCCAGGATTTTGTTTAAGGTTTTTGCATCTGTGTTCATTAAGGATATTGGTCTAGAGTTTTCTTTCTTGGTGCTGTCCTTATTTGGTTTTGGTATGAGTGTGATGTTTGCTTCATAGAATGTGTTTGGCAGTTTTCCTTCTTTCTCAATTTTTTGGAAAAGTTTTAGTAGCATGGCCATTATTTCTTCTTTGAATGTCTGGTAGAATTCATTTGTAAAGCTAGCAGGTCCTGGGCTCTTGTTTTTAGGTAGAGTTTTAATGACTGCTTCAATTTTGCTGCTTGTGATTGTTTTATTTAAGTTCTCTATATCTTCTTTGTTTAATTATGGGGAGTTGTATCTTTCTAAGAATCTATCCATCTCATCCAGGTTGTTGTATTTATTTCCATATAGTTGTTCATAGTACTCTCTTATTATCCTTTTAATTTCTTTTGTGTCTGTTGTAATTTCTCCTCTTTTCATTTGTGATTCTGTTTATTAGGATTTCCTCTCTTCTTTCCTTTGTGAGCTTTGCAAGGGACTTATCAATTTTGTTTATTTTTTTCAAAGAACCAGATTTTGGTTTCGTTAATTTATTGGACAGTCTTTTTGGCTTCTAGATTATTTACTTCTTCTTTTATTTTTATTATTTCTTGTCTTCTGCTGGATTTTGGGTTTTTCTGTTGCTCTTTTTCTAATTTTTCAAGTTGGTAGATTAGGTTGTTTTTTTTTTGGTTATTTTCTTGGTTTTTGATATGGGCCTGTATTGCTATGAACCTTCCTCTGAGATATGCTTTTGCTGCATCCCAGACATTTTGGAATGCTGTGTCTTCTTTGTCATTTAAAACTAGGTAACTTTATTTCTTAAAAAAGCCTCAGTTCCCAACCCCAAATCACAGCCTTATACAAAAATGGAATTTAAATAACCAAGATTTAGGGGGAAATGGATGGAAAGCTACAGTGATTATAATACACTTTTAGAGTAATTAGAAAGGAAGGTTTCTCTACTTGGAATTAATTTCTAATATGATAAGAGCTCAGGATAGTATGTGGCCAATATTAAGCTCCTCTGACCTAACATCCCTAAGAATCCCTTTAAAGAATAGGAAATAAATCCTGCAATGTGATGAGGTTTTCAGGTGAAGGTAAGCTGCCCTTAGCCCTGAATAGGCAGCCCAATAAATGTATTACCTTATCCATTCCTGCTTCCTTTTATGTTCTTCCAGAACCTCTGGGACTGTGAGACAGAATACTACATTTCCAAGAATTCCTGACAGGATGACACTGGACATATCAGTGATACATTCTCCTATAAACTGGAGATTTCACTTTGCAGGGGCCTTTGAACTTGTTCTAGAAATTGCTAGCTTTGGTGTTGTAGCATCCTACCCTTCAACAATGGTTGCCATGGAACTTGAAATTTGGTGATGTTTTTGTAAGCACGTAATTTCCTGCAGTGAAACACTTCCTGCTCAAATACCCACAAGGTTTTCTGAAATACTTCCTGCTCAAATACCCACAAGATGTCTTTGTGTAGTGCCATAAGTATCCTTAAATTCATATAACCCTGGGAAAGGTTATATTTTGGTGTTGGTGCAAAAGGACCTTAGAGCATTTCTAATTTCAAAGTAGTGATATATAAAGAAATAAATATTTGTGGGAAATTTGTTGGACAAGAGAAAAGAAAGACAAAAAACAAGAAAGGTAAAGAAATGACTCAGTCATCAGGGACTTAGAAAGAAGGAGTCAGAAAGATATACACAAACCATAAATGAAAAAAAAAATGAGAAAAATTAAGCTTCTTAAACAACTAGGATACTAAAAACAATCAATAAAATTTTAAATAAAAATTTAAAAAATTTAAGCATAATAAAAATAAAATGGAAAGTAAAAAAGAAATGTGCCCTCAGAAACTGCAGAAGCATTTGTGAATAAATAACTAATAAACATGCAAAGTGATAAACACCTGACAAAAGACTTTTGGTCATTTTGAGTATCATCTAATGAACAAATATCAAAGTGAATTGGGATTTCAAAATTTTTTATCCCACATTGTTGTAGGAAAATAAAGGATTTTTTCCAGACTATTTTAGCTTCCTAGTCAATACAGATATCCCTTCCCTATGATTCTGATAGTTGCTCGACTATTCTGTACTCCTTTCACATCAAAATAGCATACCTCTCCTTTTCCCTCTCCTGCCCTCTCATCCCCTCCCTTCCTTGTCACGACAAGTCCCCATCTTGTTCTCCAAATCTCTTTCTCCTCCTTTTATAATTCCCTTCCCTTGTGCTTTATATACTTCTTCAACTAGAGGTTTCCAGTGGGGAGCCTTAGTGGTTGATCATAATAAAGATGTTGCATCAGTTTAAGAGATATAAGTAGAGAGGAGCCAAATAAACAGGTATATGTGGTAACTGCAAATTAGGGACACCTATGTCCAGGAACTTTAGGAAAATAAAACTGGAGGTGGAAGAGGAGAGATAAAAATTTATTTAACTTGATAGTGAAGAATCAATGAACCCTTGGCTAGAAAAATAAAATCTGTGGCAATCCATTCCCTATGCATCTATCTCCTTGGAACCATATTTCCAGATAGGCAAGGAGGATGGCACTTATATCAGAAAACAATGCAGTCTAGATGGAACATTTCAGAATATTCAGAGGAGCTCACTATGATTGTCTTGAGAAGAGAGAAGAAAGGGTTCAACTGTGGGCTGAGGAAAGTGGTTTCTTTGGGTTCCTGTAATTAATTTTAGCCTGATAAGGTCTACCAGAGTCTCAGTCTTAGTTTAGTTAATCATATAAAGACCATGAACTTTTCTTTCCCTGTAAGAATGACTCCATATGTTATTTTAGGAGAATAAGAATATTTGAGTTATATGCCTAGGATTTTATCTAAAAGTGAAAAAAAGATTGAAAATGGATTGAGTAGTTTAAGAAGTTATAAGTGCAACAAAAATTTCTAGTGATATGGATCTTTCTTTGAGAGTCTTAAAATATTTATTTTTTTCAGTATAATCATAGATTGGAGAGTCTCAGATGCACTCTCTTGTCTGAGATAATATGATGCACAATAGTCACACTAGTGACCCTGTGGTGCAGATCTCAGTCTCAGAATACCCAGGATCTCTTCCCATCTTCACAAATAGTGAGAAATCTTTATCCACTCCATCTTCCTTCCCTTCCAGCACTTCTCTCCTTAGTGCATTCAGGGGACAGCCTGAAATGAGAAATTGCTTGATTATACTGGTGATCTGCAGAATAGCTACCTGCATCCTATACAAAAGAAGCAATGGGAGAGATGCTGATGAAAATTTCTGCACATCATCAAAACCACTGGGATGGCCAAGCATGACTCTTGGCCATAGTCTGGTAAATACCTGTCACAGATTTTTTTCTCAAAATGAGTAGACAAGAAATACGAGGAAACACACAGCTTCAAAATGTTCATTCCTCAATAACAGGCTAATCTACACTTTGTGGCTTTGCCTTGATCCCCAAAATATCTTTGTGGATAATTCCAGCTTTGATTATAGGTGTCATACAATGGAAGATGCTCCATGACTCCCTACTGTTCGTAGGATCATCTATCTCTACAGAGTGTCTCTGAAATTATCTCTATCACAGAGGCAATGTTTTAACAAGTGCCTGGAGACAAATCACCTTATTATTCATCACCTACAAGAAAAAAAAAATAACTTAGTGACTGAGTCCCTTGAGAGGGACCTCTGATAAGAATAGAAATATCACAAGTATAGATAAGAGAAACTTCTGCTCACATAAGTCCTGGATAATAAGCCTGTGTTTATTCTGGAGTTATGGCCCAATGACAACTCAGAACTAAGTTTCTTCTTGAAAAATGTCCTCCTAGAGAGAAAACTAAGAGGTCTTTAGACCAACCAGGACATAAAGGAACTATCTCCCTAAAACAAGATTTGAGTGTGGGGTTTCTCAGCTATCCAGCACATAGGCCATGGAAGGAACCACAACTGCCAATATATGACCATATGGAGCCCAGGGGCAAAGGACAAAAAATACTTACCTGACCTTCCTACATGATCCATCTTTATTTTATTGTTTTCTTTCTCCTTGTGCAGAGTATTTTGCAGAGAAGACTTGCATCTGAGCAAGACTGAAACAAAACTTGCTGAGTCAGAGATCTTTATCTATATACTCCCTCTCATGCCTCCAGGTTCCATAGAGTTCCTAGATCCTTACACCTAGACATCAACCAACTCAAACAGGCCCCAGACACTACCTCATATTCTATATATTTACTAAAAATGAACTTCTTCTAGCCTAGAACTGACTTCTGTCTCTTGTTACTTCTATCACATGTAAGATTTTAAATTGTAAGGCTGCTTAGCCTTGGATCACTGGGAGCTGGGAGATCAGAGAAAAGTAGACATTCACTTCAAAGTTCCCCACATTATAACAAATACCTTCTCCTCCTTCTATATTCACATTCCCTCTTTATAGTTCCCCTGAGCCGACCTTAGCACTTACATTGCTTTACATGTTGGTCTATCTTAGGTAAAAAGGGAGAGAATATGATAAAAAGAAAAAATACAAAAAACATAGCAAGCAGAGCATAGACCCGAGACACACCATTTGGGAATAAACCAACCCCTACTATAGCCTCCGCCATTGAGATATGAAAGAAGACATAAAATTCTCTGTGTCAGTTCTCTCATCTCCTAGGTGATCTGAATGATGAAGTCACAGTGCAAGCACAACAAGAATGATGAAGGCCTGAGTGGGTATTGACCAAGCTTCATGCCATATGAGATATCTAGGAATGAATAATGCTGGGGAAATTCACTTCTACCACAGCTCCACCTAACTGAAAATGCTAGATTATGAGGACAGACCAGAAAGAGGGCAGGTCACCGCACAGATGTTTAGAATGTACATCACACAGCATTTGTACTGAAACCGAGTGCAAAGAAGGACCAAAACTAACTAACTGAAACCGGGTACTTACAAGCACTAAGACTGACACCAAAACAAAACAAGGAGAGAAGCTGATAGCTAAACGCAGCACTCTATGAGTTGTTCCACCCGTGTGCACAATTGCAAAACATTTCAATACAGCAATAACAAGATTTATCAGCAAAGGGAAACAAAGAATCATTGGAGCTACGAGTGACCAGTTATCATACTCCAGTTACTGTCCAGTCTTTAAAGTCCCAAAACAGACCAACATAGCTTCTGTTTCTCAATCATTAAGTTTTCTTTCACTTTCCCTCCTACATATCATTCTAGGATTCCAGTAGTTTGCTCTCAAGAGAACATATTTCCAATAGAATAAACATGGAAGCAACAATAGCTTATCAGTGAGCAAAAAAATTAAACCACTCTTTAAAAGTTTGTTGAGATCTACAAAATATACACATGCAAAACTCTATAACCCAGAAGTTTGTCTTCTAAACATATATCCAAAAAAATCTTTCATAATCTTTATTTATTTATTCCCTTTTATCACTATTACTTCTCCAAAGTTGACTTTGGGAACTGTTAACCTCTGCTAGATCACCATTTTGGCAAAAGTAGTGCATACTTGCCTAAAAAACAAATGATTCCAGTAAAGAAGAAATATTTTGAGAACATAATAAAATATTTGCCATTTTGAGCCAAACTTCACAAAATATTATCAGTTGATACATCAACTACAAATTTTGAAAATTAATTACCCTTTTATCTCCATGATTAATCATGGGAAATCCTATAGACACCATAGGTCTTTCTGAGCAAACTAAAATAGACAAAATATACCACAATTTTCTGCAAAGTAGAGATCAGTGAAGCCTCTTCATTTCTGTTAACCAAATTTTACTAGAGGTGCAGAATGTTTTTCTGCTCATCGTTAAACCCATTTGCAACTATAACCACAGTGGTATGTAACAGGAAGAAAACTTTTGCTATATCAAAAGAATTAACAGCAGATACTTCTGCATTCAGGGAAAGGAGGGGGGTTGTGTATAATAGTGGTAAAACTTAATATGCTATGTATTTTAATGTAGGGGGTAGTAAATGTCCAAATATTATCATTATACTTACATTCTTTTCAGTAAGTCTATCATATAAATAAGTTTCCTATGAGCACCTATAAGCCAGACTGATCTATTTATATGCTGAATATGTCACCACACAGAAATGTCAGCACTCCCTAATGAACAAATCACAAAACTGACCTACAAGCAGACTCCAAATAAGACTCCATAAAAATAGAAGGTGCAAATCAAATCCTGTTTAGTGGGTTAGCTTTTATATAAAGATACCTCAACTATGAGAATCAGGGAACCAAATACTTCTGGTAGCTACTATAATAACAAAACTTTTCTCTGATTCTCAGACTATAAATCAAATATACACCATTAAATTGGATGGAATTTTGTCTTAATTAGACAAATTATGTTTTATTGTCCTTATTTACCATTGCTTTCTATACCCAAAGTAAGAGAATCTAATTTACGATGACTTATAGGAGATTGTGTGGTAACATACATTTGGAGAGGTGTGTGTCTTTACACCCAAAACATGAACAATGCTGTAAACCAACATTACTTTAATAAATACAATATTATAATTTTAAAAATAAATAAATGCCAAAAGGCAGCACATATAGCTAATGAGTCAAACCACCTTATTTCATGGTATTCAAAAGATTTGAGATCTAGGCAATGTTATATGTAGCTGGAGTATTTGCCCTTAGTAGATGCGTGAATATCAACAGGTTTTTTTTTTCCAAGAAATTCAGAAGATAAGCAAGTCTGATCCTACTCTGTATAATATATGATTCTATTAACCCTAATATAGCAGGAAAGAAATAAAGGACCTTATTCCTTTCCCCTTCCACTGATAGGCACATATTAGGATGGAATTTAACAGACTTTTATATGTAAGGACTACCAGTTGACATTCATATACACTAGTTTGCATCTAACAAGTATTTTCATTTCTTCAAAATAAAGAATTCAGAGATAGTGCACTAGAGAGTAAATTTACAGAGAGTAAGACTATTTATAATAAAGTTATTTCCAAGCTATCATGCAACGGTGTCTTCTGGGATATGAGCTGAGACAATTATCCACACTCACCATGGCTACGATTGGAAAGGCACAAGAATGGCACAACAAATCACCACTAACTCTGATGGTAATCTAGTGTCTAACAGTCATCTATCCATCAAGATATTCAAAGTTTCTTTTTCTATAACCAGAGGAAGTGAGCAGGAAACAGAAAATTCTTTTTCCTGCTAAAATCTAACCATACTATGGAGTAATGTGAATTGACTTGTATTTTAAAAGATCACTGTACATGCCAATATAAGAAATCATCTTCGTTTTAATTAACCACACAGCACACATGATGTGCTACATCCAGTGACTCAAGCACTAAAAGATGGAATTGGGTTTGGAAATAAGGTTTTAGAATCTCCACAGACAATATTACGAAGTAAACATAAAAACACTCTACTCCCAAGTGACTTCTGGACACTGCTGTTGAGATCATTCCTCTCAGAAGTTTTGTAATTTATTTTTACCAAAAAATTTCAACCACACCTCCATGAAATTAAAATTCCAGGGTCCAAAATTATGCAAGAAAAGATGTAGTTCACATAGACTGTTTCTGAAACATTCATGCATTTTTATTGTGATGTCATGTTCAGATGAGATAAATCTTAACTCTTGAACTGGATCAACATCCCCTCAGTCTGACCCTACATTGCTCAAGTTTTCACCCTGGAGAAGAAAGCATCTATTTGGGTTAAATTGTTAGACTATGAATATGAATACTATAAAAATGGGTTATCTTTGAGGTCTCTTGTTGTTCACAAAGAATTATCAATAACACAAAACTGGTTTGAAAATATTTATCCTTGGACAATTCACATAGAAAGGAAATACAAATCAGCATTACTTCATTTAGACATAGACAATGATGCTTTCTAAACTCTAGTTTTCTTAACTCTAGACCAAAACCTAAACCGGTTTTTTCAGCACAGGCGTATTTTTTGTTCAAATGACACTCTTTCTTCACACTTAACACTTCTCAACTCTTCCTCTTCATTCAAGAGCTTTTCCTCTCCCAGATCTCCCCTTAAGGAAATGTGGTGACCAACCTGCAATAGCAAATGCAGGGCCTGGTTAGCCCTTTGCCTCAGAGACTGAACAGAGTCACCTAGAGGCATCATGATCATTGGTAAGTGAAAAACCGCAGCCTCTCCATAGACCCAGATTGAGATATTTCTTCACAATATAAGCATATTAGGAAAATGGTATTATATACATACTATTGATCACCATACCTTCTTAAAGCTACAACTGAAATATAAACTGCTAGCAGACTAAAGAGCTGTGAAAAACTTTCTCAATCTATGCAAATACCAGGGACATAAATTGGAGAAAGGAATTGTGTGCAACCTGTTCTTCCCAATATAATTGAGCTGAATCACAAGAATATGGTGACAGGAAGGTATAACTCTGTTCTCAACCTTTCCACAACGGGACCAGATGCAGACTTCCTAGTGTCCACAAGGATAAGCCCAACCTCTCCTGAGAGTTCTTGGATGGAAAGAACTGCTTCACCTTCTACAGCTTTTCTCCTCTGAAGGACCCCACTACCCTCCCCAGGCTGCTAATCCTTCCAGATCTGCAACTTTGGACCAGGGCATGTTCATGACCATACATGCAACCCACCCAGTCATACAGACTGTCCTCCAATGGCTCTGTGTGTGGTTTAATGTGCTGCTGTCACCATCTTCAAAGTCTTACTACTCATTCAGTGAAGAATCTCACATTTTATTTTGCATTTGGCCCTAACTATAAAACATATGTACGATATATTTTTATCAAATAGGGAAAATCTTTTCTTACTACATTTTTTTACTTTTCCCAAATTTTTCACATACTTTCACCCTTTTATTCATCCTGTGACTGATAGAATCAAAGTGAAACTGGTTTGATGCATTCTTCTTTTCTTTCTTTCTTGCCCATCTCCTCCCCACCCCCCACTATAACTCATTCCAGGATATTGTGATCTACAGTGACGCACACTTCAGCACTTCAGGGAATCAATATCACTCGAGAAGTTATAAAGATGCACAGTGATGATTTCAGAGTCAAACCTTGATGAGACAAAAGCACGAACCCTTACATTCTGACTTTGACAGACAGTCAAGGTTATGAGCTATCTAGGGGAAAA
The DNA here is from genome assembly GCA_004024945.1 of Uropsilus gracilis. NCBI lineage: Eukaryota > Metazoa > Chordata > Mammalia > Eulipotyphla > Talpidae > Uropsilus > Uropsilus gracilis. Next base: position 30,829 of record PVHY01013426.1, on the reverse strand, counting down.
GGTGTGAACTCAGATAAGGCAACTGTGACAAAAGGCAATTCCCAGAGAGACATTTAGAAGAAAGATGTCAGTGTCATCTCTGCACACCTGACAGAGGAGCGCTATCATCTCAAGGAGGTAACCTTGACAATGCTGAGCAACAAAATACAAAAACCAAAAGACATACCTATCTGGTTTGAAGATAGCAAAGGAAACAAAGAGGAAGTATTTTCTCCCATTCTACAGGCTACTTTTCAATACTGTTGATTCTTTCCTTTATTGTGCTGAGGTTTTTTTATTTTGACTTAGTTGTACTTGTCATCTCTGGGCTTTTGTCTATGCAACAAATCAGTGCTATAAATTCAGTATTATAAAAAGGTTCACACTACCCAAAGCAATCCAACAGATTTCTTGCAATGCCTATCAAATTCCAATGCACTTTTTACCAAAATAGAAAACTGATTCTAAATATGACTGCAGAATTGAGGTTGTTAGAGGGGGTGGCTGAGAATGGGGGACTTATGGAGAGGGGCCCAGTTTGGGGAAAACCAGAGGTGCCTTGGTGGTGGGAGTTGTGTGGTAACATACATCTAAAGAAGTGTGAACCTATTCTTCTAAATGATATATAGTATTGTAAACCAATGTTACCTCAATTTAAAAAAATTCACAGGGAAACATAAAAGACCCCAAATAGCAAGACAACTTTGAGAAAGACAAAGCTTAAAGGATCTCACCTCTTGGTTTCAAAATATTATGTGGTTGTACTAATTTAAACAACATGGAATTGACATAAAAGGACATAAAGATCAATGGAACAGGATAGAGAACCTTGAAATGGAACAATATGCATGCTATCAATATACCTTTGATAAAAATGTCAAAAAAATTTACAAAGAGCAAAGGGTTGTCTCTTCAACAAAAGATACTGGGAAATTGGTAGAAGAATGAAGTCAGACTCTTATCTATTGGGAAATTGTTGGAAGAATGAAGTTAGACTCTTATCTTAAATCATACACAAAATCAGCTCAAAATGTGTAAACACTTAAGTATAGCTTCTGAAACTAAAATTTATAGAGAAAAACATGGGAAAGAACTATAATATTTTGAATATAATATCATATTCTACAAGACCTGGATATATATATATATATATTCTATATCAACTCCTCCTGTTCTCTTTAAGTTTCATAATTCATGAAGTTTCTAACTTCTCAAAGGTCCTATAAAAAGAAAAAGTATTAGAATACCCTACATTCATTATAAAGCATGAATTTAAAGAAAATTAAGTAAAATTCTTTCTTACCTGAGAATATTTTTTACATGCTTTACTTTTTTGGAAGATTTTTTTCTGTCCCAGTCTGCATGATAAATTTACATTACTACTTCAAATTTCAACTTGAACATAACTGTTATCTAATGTGAAAGCAGCAATGCCACAAGGTGTATAATGCCATTCACAAACCAAACAGGCATGTGCTGTAAGATAAAGCAAACTTCATCTTGCTTTAATTGCCTCTGGCAAACTAAAAACAAAACTAGCACTAAATACCTCTAATAATTTGATGGCATCCGCTGCCCCTCCAAAATGTTTACCTAAAAAAGCCCTCCTTAAAAAAGTAGCAACCACTTATGAGCAATCCCCCTGCCCCTTATTACCTCGCAAAAACTAATGTTAACAAATTTAATTGTATCCTCACTGTTTGCTTTCCTTTAAAATTCACCCAACCCTTGCCATGTCTTCTCTATATATACCCCTTTCTTTAGTTAATAAATTATCATTTAGTTCATTACTTCAAAATCAACCCTTGGCTACTGCAGCTAAATAATCTCTCTTATCATTTCTTTCTTATACCTTGTGTTCAGCCTCCAATAACAAGGTACATGAAAAATCAAAGAAACATCCTCACTAAAGGATAGCAGTAATTTTTTTATACCTAGGTTTCCGAGACTTATAGTTTCATCTGTTTGCTGATAAAGAATGTAAAATGGGTGTTTAAAAAAAAATACATGTGTGTTATAAGAAAACTCAGTTCAATGAAATCAGAAAAATAAAAATACAGATACAAAATAAAATATTTATCAAAGAAATTAAAGTTATAAAAAACCAAACAGAAATTATAGAAGTGAAGAATTTGGTGAATGAGTAGAAAGTATATGCAGGAGTACTCTACAAGCAATTATAAAATGAGTGATCAAGAAGTCAGGAATGTTGAAATCACTAAGTCAGAAAGGAAGAAAGAAAAACAAATTAAAAAGAGCAAAAAAGAAAATAAAAAGACAATATGATCCATGGGTCTTTCTTAAAATAACAAACATTAGAATGCTGGGGTTCCAGAAGAGAAGAAAGGAATGGGTAGCAGAAATTTTAACTGAGAACTTCCCAAGTCTGTGGATAATGTGAGACAGAAAATTTCACTGAGTTCATAGATCCCTTTATTATCTCAATGGAAAAAGAGCCAGTCCCCCCCCCCCACCACCACTTTTAATGAAATTGTTGAAACTGAAAACCAAAGGGAGATTCCTAAAAACATTGGGATGGCAGGGGAGGTGAAGGATATTATAATCAATAAGGAACCCCCAGGCTATTAGTAGATTTCTCAGCAGAAAACTACAGGGACATAATGTTGAAATGAAAATGTTGAAAGTAAAAGATGCCAACCATGCACTACCTAGCAAATATTATCTAAAAAATGCTAAAAACTCTCCCATATATAGCCAAAAAAAAAAAAAGCTGAGGGAGTACATCACCATTTGATCTATCTTGCAAGAAATGCTGAAAAGAGCTTCAGGTTGAAACAAAATATTACCAAACTGAATTCAATAGCCGTTAAAATATCTTAACTGTGAGTGACCACATGTGATTTGTCCCTGAATTGCAAGGATGGCTTAGTCTCAGCAAATCAATAAATGTGGCACATTCAATTAATACAATGAAAAATAAAAATTACATGATCCTCTCAATAAATGAAAGAAGACATTTGACAAATTGCAACATCCTTTCATGATAAAACCCTTGAGTGGGAATAAAAGGAACACATCTCCACATAAACGATGCCATCGATAGCAAACAAACCTTCACCTAGGAATAAATTGTACTCCTCTGCAAAATGTAATACAGAAACCCCTTAGTTAGCATTACACTCAATGGTAAAAACTAGTGAGGGTTTTGTGCTAATTGAGATAAGTTACACAAAGAAAGACAAATATTATAGGATAGCACTAATATTTGGGATTTAAAAATCAATTCTTATAAATAAAGTATAAAATGGTGATTACCAGGGTCTGGGGAATGAGAAAACTAGAGACTCGCTTTCTGAAAGTATAGACTTGTAACTACAAGATGAAAAAGTCCTGCAGCCATAACATGTTGATTAGTTGATACAGGAAAAGTGGGTTTCATTAACAAACATCATCTTTACTTGGGCCCACAGGATGGTATAACCGACCCAGAAACCATCAGTACCATTTGACCACTCCCAGCAGCTAAGCTGAACCAGATCCCCTACTGTGGAGAAAAGACAATTACATATCTTTCTTTAATTCAGCTTTTCTATATCCGCTTAGGGGCCAGATGACACTTGATGTCAGAAAACCTTGACTTGCATATAAGGAGATACTTACTATAGAGGATCTAATTGGTGTTTGAACCTCAGAAAGTTGCCATTTATGGAGTGTCTCATGGCAGGGAAGATCTTCAACAGAATTTCTATTGGTTCCCTGAAGATGGTAAAGTCAAGGGTGGGCCTATATAAACTCCTCCTAGGAGTGGGGGCCTCCAGTAAGGACTGAGAAGGTTTATGTATTTTGGGGGAAAATGAGGCTGTTACCTGAAGAAATGAGAATAAGAACAACCATGAATGGACACTTCTTTCTCGCAAAACTAGTTTTTCTCCTCCTTGGTGTCCTAGTGAGTACTGAAGGTAAGCACAGCTTCACTGCCTGAGACCCGCAGAGACACTGGGTTAGTCTCAGGCTCAGGGGGCGGAGGAGGGAAGAAGTGAGGGAACCTTGGGATAGCAAAGGCAGCTCCTCTATGCTGACCACTAGGTTGTGACCAAATGTGGTCTTCAGTGATGGTGCATGTTCGTTCTTCTGTGGGGGCTCTGCTTTTCAAGTTCAGCTCTGAGATGTCCAGATGCAAAGTTTGTTATCAGATTGACTGAGTCTGTGCTCAACGTTCCCCAATAACACCTCAAAACAGAAGAAAGGTTTGATGACTTCCCAGTTTTCCTGTAATGGATCATGACTGAGTGACTTCCTAAGGATGTGTCTCTTCCTTCCTGAACCCAGTACTGTATCTCCCTAGTAGGATTCTGAATTCTGGTCTTCTGCTCTTTCAGCATGAGGATGAGTGTGTGTGTGTGTGTGTGTGTGTGTGTGTGTGTGTGAGAGAGAGAGAGAGAGAGAGAGAGAGAGAGTGAGAGAGAGAGAGCAAGAGAGAGGGAGAGAGACAGAGACAGAGGGATGTACTCATGTCTGCTAGTGGAAGTCAACTTTCTAGAACGGAGTCACAAAACTCTCACTCTGAGGCAGATGGCTGGACTGGGATGGGAATGATGTGGGTGTCCGTGTCTATGATGAGGGCAGATAGGGATGTCTTTCAAGAAAATGCTCCCAATATAAACTTTAATTTTACCCCCAGATAACCCTGCATCTGCTATATAAGACTGACTGGGAGTTGTTCTTTACCCTCCAACTTTGAGTTGCTTTTTCTTTAATAAAAACAAGAGGCCCTTAAATTTTTCTCTGCTTTGCTGCTATCTTGCCCCATCTGTTCCCAGCACTGGGTGCCTGGCAGGACTGCCTGCCTAAAGTGGTTCACTTTCTACATCTTGGTTCAACAACCCTCCACCCCATGCTGCAACAAAGAATTGATGCAAATGTCAGTATCCTGGGTAAACTGATGGGAGCACAGAAGACAGAGAGGACTGTGAGACTCCAGGATAGTTCTCTCTTGACTAGTGTTTGCCATCCCAGTGGGGTCTCGACCATGTTCTGTGACAGTCTAAGGACCTGCTATTGAGGAAGACTCTATGCTTGTGAATGTCCCCAGGTGGATGTTTTCCCTTGTCATCTCCCCAGACCCAACATGACATCTGCTCTCTCTCTCAGGGCTCCTGACCAGCAAAGCCCAAGACACCAGGGTTTATCCCTGAATTGAGAATGATCTGGCCACATCCTGGATGACTAGCCAATTTAATTATTTTCTTAAATAATTTCTCAATTCCTTTATCTCTCTCCTCTCCCTCTGGGATTCATATGACTCATGTTTCCTTTCCTCATGGTGTCAGTTCTTAGTGTTTCTTCATTCTTTCTCCTTTGTACCTGCCTTTTCATTTTCCTTTTTGAGTCTTTTTATGTCTGAATCTTTAAGAGTACTGATTCATTCTGTGACTTCTCCCAGAGTTCTTTAGTTCTTCCAGTGATCTGTTAACATCTTCTAGCTCCTTAATTTTCTTTTCTAGAGTCATTTCATTCCTCAGTTAATTGATTTATTTTTTTATATCATTCATTTACTTCTCTGCACTTTCTCTTAAATCTTTCAGTGTTTTCATTACAGCTTTTCTGACTTGTTTTTTTCTGTCAGGCCAAGATATTCTTCTGTGAGCATGTCATTGATTTCTGTAACTGATTTTCTGTGGTTTATTGTTCCTAAGAAGCTTTGTTGTTATTGTTCCTAAGAAGCTTTGTTTGATCATTTGTGGCTTTCTTTCTTCCTACAGTTTGTTTTCAGGTTTGCACTTGTACCACTGGTGCTAGCGGGCATCATTTCTTGGTGGAATTGCTGGTTCATGGATGTGTCTGTATAGTGCCTGGGATGCTGTGGCAAGTGTGCAAGGTAGAATTGTGGGTCCCTGCAGCTCTCTCCTCAGCTCCTGTCAAGTGGACCACTGCTGAGGACAAGGAGAAATTCCAGTCACTCCTACAGGGTTGTTGTGGACTACTAGAATTGGACAATGGGGGTTTCTGTGGTTTCCACATGGGTTTGCATCTGCCAAATGACTGATGCCAGTGGGAAGTTTCCAGGCTCTCCTGCAGTGCATCACGGAATGTTGTGACAGGTGGGTTTTCCCACAGCCCCTATCATCTAAGCACTCTTCTACTATGGCAAATGCTGATGTGAGGTGTGATTTGCCCCAGGACCTTCTGTCTGCCCAACTCTCTATGTAGAGTGGGACTCCAGACCTCAGTCTTGGATAGTCTGGGGGTCCTGTGTGCGGTGTTGTGCTGCTAGGCACAGGGTGTGGACCTTTCTGCTAGGAGGTGACTAGTGGCTGTGTGGGGTGTACTGCTGTATTTGTTGGGTCCCTCTAGGTTGTAGCCTGCAGGGGGGAGCCCTTAGGCTGATTGGAATGCTTTTCCTACCATCTGCTATCTTTTTTTGAAGTTGGGGCTCCAGGAGAAAAGAAAAATAAGACAAAAGAGGGTTTCTGTGTCCTCCTGGTTGTTACCTGTGGCCAGTGTCATGACCCCATCCACATTGTGAGGTGCAAGAAGGCTTGGTTGTATGTACTTCCAAGCTGAACTGTTCAAGTCCTTCCCAAGATGTGGTTGGGGGAGATAGGCTCTCTTTTTCCAAGACCTGGTTGCAGGTGCTAGGCTTAGGACTCCCCACCTGGGGGTTATCATGGTGGCAGTTGTTCCTTACAGTCAAGCTGGGTTTTGGTTAGTAATTAGAAAATGTAGCTGGGGTTCATTGGTGGTAACAGCAGCAGCAGTGGTGGCAGCTGTGGTAGTGGTCATATGGAGGCTGGCTCTGGTCAAATTACCCTTCTCCAAACCTTCCACTGCTTATGGAGGTTGGGAGCTTTCTCCAGCTTTTGATCTTCCTGACAATGTCTTGGTGTCCAGTTGAAATAATTCAAATTTTTCAAGCTAAGCACCAAACTGAAGCACACAACTATGGGCAGGAGGGAAAAGGGGGAATTGGAGGTGGGGGGGGGTAAATCCCTGGGATTGCAATGATGTAAAATTTATATATAAATAGATTATAAATAAAATAATAAAAAATGTTTCTCAGAAAGCCCCGCCAAAAAAAAAAAATCAAGTTTTTTTCAGGAGCTTGTATCAGTCTCTTTTCTTTGTTATCTTTTAAAAAATTGTCCTTGAGAGAGATTAAGTTTGGTCTCTCTATTCCACCACATTGTCCGCCCTTAAATTTCACCCACTCTCTTCAGAGAGGTCAGTCAGGACTAAGGGAAGAGCTCCATGTCATTCAGGTTCTTCCTTGGTCCTCATTTGTCCAGAAACTTTACCAACCTTCCTGTAAACATATAAATGACACCAAATAGTTATGTGTTTTCTGCAATGAACTCAAATTCTATTTTATCTCCAATGACAACATCAGTGGAATTACTGGATTATAAAAACGTCACTTCTCACTAACAATTTAAGTCTTGCACAAATATTAAAATACTCTTATCAAATCCCAGATCAATGAAAGGATTTTTGTCTCATCACAGAGATTAATGACTTTAATATGTAGGCCAGCATTAGATGACAGGCTGAAAAAATTGTTAATGAGAAAACCATAAAATTAGTCATCTTTACATTAATTGTAGTTTTCAAGAATATATATGATTTTTTTGTTTCTCAGTTTCTTCTACTTTACTTCTGATACATATATATATATATATATACTTAATTACCACATTATTTTCTAAGTTAATAGCAAGTAGGAATATGATGTTAATATTTTTAAAATCTATTCTTGGACTTTTCAACATTACTTGCTTAAGAATCTATCCTCTCTGATGATTTAAAATATTATTGTTATAATACTAATTTCTGGGTATGTGCTTTTTTCTCTGTTAGATATTCTGTGATCTTCTCTCTTCCACTTTTGTATCCTTTACATAAACCTATTGGTTTTAACATTTTCAACAATTCATCCCTTCACATTTATCTTCGATTTCATAAGATCCTTATCATTTTATTTCATGTGAATTTTAAAATCAAACTGAAAATCAAAAGGAATTAACATAAATTTGTTTCAGAAGTCTCTGTCTTGATGTGTATGAGACCTATTGGTTATTCAGTGTACAATTGCGTATTTAATGGGTGTTGGGCTAAGCCAAACAGCAAAGAAGAAATTTTTCATTCTTGCTCTGGTTTTTTAATCTCATGAGAATAATAAGAAAATAAACAAAATATTATTTGAAAAATATTTTAATTAACGTTAATTGAATGAAATTAATTTGATTACAGATTGATGCTATGACCAATATCCCAATTGAACCAAATTGGGAGATCTTAATTTGAACCCCTCTGAGGAGACAGCACTGGGTCAGAAATAAAAGACAAGCAGTCAGTTTACCATTCATACTTATACAAGTGGTCAGAACGTCAATTTCTGCCTTTTCTATTTTTTCTACTCTCAACACCAGATTTTTATTTTCTTAAAAACTCTTTTGAACACTTTTGTACTACTAGTGGGATTGCAAACTGGTCCAGCCACTATGGAAAGTTGTGTGGAGGACCCTTAAAATACTGAAAATGAAACTACTATTCCTTAGTAATTCCACTTCTGGGAATCAAAGGGCACCCAAACACTAATTCAAAAGGACAACTGTATTTGTATGTTTATTGCAGCACTATTCATAATAGCCATGATATGGGAACAACCAAATATACCAAAACAGATGAATGGATCAGAAAGTTGTGGTATATTCACACAATGGGATATTATTCAGCAATCATAAAAGACAAATTTGATGCATTTGTGATAACATGGATCATGTTAATGGAAATAAACCAGAAAGAAAAAGAGAAATACCAGACATCTCACTTATATGTGGGATATACAGAAAACAGACAAACAAAAGGACAAATAAAACTTAAAACTAGCAAACAGCAGATCTGACAAGAGCAAGGGAAGGAGAGGAGGGTAAAATCAGGGAAGGGATGGATATAAGAGATTAAGATGATGGTTTGCAGGTGACAAGGTAGTGGGAGAACCTTGGGATAGACAACTCTGCAGAATATAGAGGTGTGTGTGCAATGAATTTAAAAATAAATTTTAAAAGAAACAAAATTAGATCACACAAAAAATTCTTGAAATGCTTTGCCAGCAAAAATAAAATGTGAAACCATAAAAGTTGACATAATATCTATATTTCCTTCTCTGACCCATCAGTCTGTCTGTAGTTTGACACACTAGCATGGATGTACCTTCCTTATCCTCATTTAAGTAAGGATCAGCTGCTGAGGGAACACTGTAGCCTCAGAAATCTCAGGATGGCTTCTAACCTGATCTGGTTGCTTAGCTTCTAACCTCTTTAATGTTACGACTTTTTTTTTTACTACAGGTGTCTTTTCAGATGCTTACTCCCAAGTTTGAGTGCCCCCAACAGAGCAACGTCTGTAGTTTCTGGATAAGAAATTTAAACTTCTAACCATCCTGAAAGTATATACATTCTTGGGATTTTGTCACCCAGAAGTGACCTTGCAAATCCTTCTGAATTTCTCTTTAGAAACTCATCCATGAAATGGCAATACTGAGTCAAATTCTGTTTCCATATTCTAGATCTGGAAAAGTATTGGCACCATTGCCTGTCACGTGTTTCCAAGTGCCAAGCCAGGGCCTTGAACACACACTGAATTTATTTCCTAAGAATTTCTATGTCTGCTGGGAGGGGATGGACCATGCTCAGGAGAAGCAGAAGGGCACTTTGGACAAGACAGGACTCCAGTGTCTGATGGGAACTTTGCATTTCTCTCTGTCCAGGTTATTCATGTAGAGCTGGGGTGTTATGTCTGTTCTGGAGGGTTGGGGATGTGCTTCAAAGTAACAGATACATGGGTCTGGACTGAGGAGCTGTGCAGTGAGGGGCAAGAGCCTCTGCTCCAGTTCTGTCCAAGAGGCACCTGTCACCACAACAGGGCTGTTTGTCTTGTCTGCTCCTGTAAGACCAGGGAAGGACTGCAACCTCTCTGCAAACTTTATTGAGATAGGAAACACAGGAGTTTTGGCAGAAATCCTCTCTTTCTCCCCAGCATACCAAGAAGTCCAGCTCATGAAAAACGGCACTTCTCAGTGTGAGGGACAAGTGCAGATGCAAGTTTCTGGACACTGGAGACCTCTCTGCACCTCCCACTGGACTATGGCCAATGCCCATGTTGTGTGTCGTCAGCTTGGCTGTGGAGTCGCTCTGTCTGCCCCTGAAGGAGCATATGCCATGGGACAAAGTGACCAGGTCTGGAAAGCCCGATTTCACTGCTCAGGGACTGAGTCCTTCTTGTGGAAATGCCCGATGACGGTCCTGGGTGCTCCTGACTGCAATCTTGGGAACACAGCCTCTGTGATCTGCTCAGGTGAGAGAGGAAGGTGGGCTGGCACTCAGAGGCCTCGGTGTCTTTAAGAGCAGAGAGTTTGGGAAAATTGACCTTGCATAAATGTGCTATATCTTGATTAAGGTGGTGTGGGTTATGTAGTAAAATCATTTGTCAAAATGTATTCTCATGTATTTTTAATGTGGGTGGTGTTTTATTACCTGAGAGATACACATCAAGACCATTCACTAGTTTTCTCTTGTTTATAGCTTAATTCTCCGTGGTCAGAGCATGTGGTTTTTCATATTCTTACTTTGAAAGCATCGGGGGCTCTTGGTAAATGACTGGCATATGCTTGAGAATACTGTGTATTATGCAGTTTTAAGATGCAGTTGTTGCAAATTTAACCTTTCAGATATTTCATGTATTTACTGGTATGTGTTGTTGGCTTTTCTATTAGATAGAGACAGAGATTTTCTTTTGTTTTTCTGGGTAACTCATTGACTCAAAAATCTGTCTATAGTTTGGTATGTAAAACGACCATTTTGCTTTTCTTGTGATCGCCAACCACATTTACTTCATGTCCTTCAAACCTTCTCTAACAGCATGCCCAAAACCCATCAGCCTTCTCCTAACAGGGTCTTGCAACTCCTGCCTACTCTCTTGTCCCCAAAGGAACAAATCTGGACTCTTGTGAATAAAGATGTTCTCAATATTCATGCTCAGGCCTGCAGACACAGGTTTTCAGTTCTTTTTAGGAAAATCTTATTTGAAGGCAAACATTTCTCTATTTAGTCAACACATTAGAGTCCCAGGTTATTACATCTGTGCTAAAATTCACCGCCACCCCCCCAAAAAAAAATAAAGGAACAGAGAACAAAAATTCATATTCATTTGCTATGATTTCTGAGTCAAGAATTTGGGAAAGCTGAGTTTCTATCTTGCACTTTAAGGATACAGCTGTCTCTGGACTGAAGTCATGCAGGAGCTGCCTGAGCTGGGAGCCTAGGGCAACTTACTGACTGAATGGCCTGTGGCCTCTCCCACAGGGCAAGCTTAGCAGAGTTGACTTCCCTTCTTGGGTGGGTGCTGAAAATTGGGCGGTGTTGCCTTTACTGCATTATGCTGCCAACAAGTAAGTCAGGAAGGTCAGTCGAGATGCAAGAAAAGGAGGGATAGGCCTCCCTTCTCTGCAGACACGATATAAGAATTTTTTGTAGATATGTTTAACCACCATCGTCATGGATGAAACATCCTACTGTGATTGTGGGCTTTTTCAATTTATACCTTTAATTCTTTCATTTGTGGCTTCAAGATTCTATAAATTCACTCATATGCAGCTCAGACATTTTTACCATATCTCTTGTTCCCCTTTTTATCTTTACTTTTTGTTTGTTTGTTTGTTTGTTCTGTGCTGTATTCTGTATATTCTCCTCTGAGCTTCCATTTTACAATTCCTGCCTCTAAATCTCTGCTGAGGTTTTCAGATTCTCAGTTATAAAATTGAATTGCCAAAGGCCTCAAGGGGAAAATACCTCTGCTTTTGCTTCTTTCTGAGTCTGAGTTCAAAAATTCTCACTGCCTTGTGAGCTCTGCAACATTAGTGAAGGTATTGGTATAATCTCATTTTTGTAAACTCTTTCTCAAGTGGTTGCTTAAAACAGAGACCTGCCATTGAAAGAAACAGGATTCTCCAAACAGAAGCTGAACTCTAAAATTATGATGATATTACAGCCTTCATATCAGGCCCCTCCACTGTGTTATTATGTAATTTAATTCTGTTTCTGGTCCTCAACCCCACTAACCCTCTGATCTTGCTGCTCTACAGGAAAGCAGACCCAGGTGTTGCCCCCATGCACCCACTCCCTGGCTCCACCAGCAGGCAGTGCAGTCTCACAGAAGGATGCCCCCGGCTGCTCAGGTGAGGGACCCACAAGACCAGGAAAGTTTCTCCTTCCAGGTTAGATGCCCCACTGACCCGACTCTCTGTCCTCAGACACCCCACAGCTCCACCTGGTGGACGGAGGCCATCCCTGCGCCGGCAGAGTGGAGATCCTGCGTCAGGGCTTCTGGGGCACCGTGTGTGATGATGGCTGGGACCTGCGTGATGCGCACGTGGTTTGCAGACAGCTGGGCTGTGGAGAAGCCCTCAATGCCACAGGCTCTGCCCACTTTGGGGCAGGATCAGGGCCCATCTGGCTGGAAGAGCTGCAGTGCACAGGAAAAGAGACCAACGTGTGGGAGTGCCCATCCCGGGGCTGGGGGCGCCATGACTGCAGGCACAAGGAGGACGCGGGGGTCATCTGCTCAGGTCTGTGTTGAATTTTGTCCAGGGGCTAGAGGTAAGTTGGGGGGTGTTAAAGACGGTGGAGGTCTTAGGACAGGGTCTGAAGGGGCAGAGGGAAGCTGCTCCAGAGTGTCCCTCTTTCTAGTGGAGCGTTTCAGTTCAGGTGCTTCCTTTTATCCTGTGCCAGCTGGGGGTCTGCTCCTTCCTTCTCAGCAGTATTTCCTGATGCAGCTAAGTCCTACCATTTCCATTTGCAAGCAGGACTCACTCTTCAGTTACCTTTAATAATAGAACCTTGAAATCCACTGTACTGCTTCCTACTTGATATAACAGAGTACTACATAATTAGTGGTTTAAAGCAACTGATATTAGTATCTTACAGTGCTCTAAGTTAGAAGTCCAACACCAGTTCAGTGAACTAAAATCAAGGGATGAGCAGAATTGCATCACTTCTAAGTTCAGAGTACGAATCAGATTCAAACTTCCAGAACCTATCTGCATTTCTTGGCTCAGAGCCCCTTTCCTTCACCATTAGATCAGCAATGCTGCTCTAACATTTCTTCCATAATCACCTTCTCCTCTTAAACCAAATCCACTTCTAAGTACAGTGAATCTGACATGTGTTCTGACATGTGATACACTGGACTCACCTAATTAATCCACAATGTTTGGGGATGAGCTCACCTTTTCAGTGTTCTTATTTTAGTTACATTCTGTACAATCTGTTTTGCTATGCAGGGTAATATATTCCCGTGTAATGTCAAAATACGGGTTCTAGGGATCAAGATGCAGGCATTTTGGGGCCATTATTCTGCTCTTATCCCACCTATTTCCATTTCTTCCTTCCTCATATTCTGTGGTTCTGTCTGGAAGCAGGATCCAGTGCTCCTTCCCAGCAGAGGGCCCACCAGTGCTGAGTGGGAGGCTCACGGTGCCCTGTCCCCTTTTCACTTTCAGACTTCCTGGCCCTCAGGATGGTGAGCGAGGACCAGGAGTGTGCTGGGTGGCTGGAAGTTTTCTACAACGGGACCTGGGGCAGCGTGTGCAGCAGTCCCATGGATGCCCTGACCTTATCCGTGATCTGCAGACAGCTTGGCTGTGGGGACACTGGGACCCTGGACGACTCCACTGCTCTTAGAGAAGGTTCTAGACCCCAATGGGTGGATGGAATCCAGTGTCAGAAAACTGATACCTCTCTCTGGCAGTGTTCTTCTGACCCTTGGAAATACAGTTCATGCTCTTCAAAAAAAGAAGCTTCTATCACGTGTGCAGGTGACTTCCAGTCTGTTTGTGTGTGTGTCTATCCACCTCTACTAGATGTTAGTGAGATACCTGGACGTTTGTATCTTGACCTAGCTCACCAACCTTTCTTCCCTGCCTCTGGAAATCTCAGTTCTTCTCTCTGTTTCTATGAATTCTTGGGTTTTATTTTTTAATAATTTTTTTTTAATTTTCATTTATTTAGTTTTAATTGACATACAACATTGGATTAGTTTCAGGTGTGTTTGTACACATTGTTTGTTTGTTTGTTTGTTTGTTTTTTGAGACTAGATCTCACTATTTTTGCTCGTGGAACCACAGGCTCTCGTTGCCCGGGATACCACAGACTCAAGCCATCCCCAGCCTCAGCTTCCCAGGTAGCTGGGATTACAGGCACGTGCCACCATGCCCAGCTGTTTTTCTAGGACTAAGTCTCACTACGGGCCCCAGGCGGGACTCGAACCGCAATCCCTAGCCCCGGCCTCTTCATAGGCTGAAGCTTACAGGCATGAGCCACCGTGCCCGGCCTGTACACATTGTTAATGGTTAGTATAAGTCTAGTTAAGATCTCTTATCCTACATGGTTACATATCCTTTTCTTATGACAAAAACTTTTAAGGATTACTCCTTATCAACTTTCAAACATGCAGCACAGTATGCTGTGCTAATAATCTGCAGGCATCAGTTTCCTTTGTGTCTCTAAGTTATAGCTTTTTGTTTATTTACATTCCACATATAAATGAGATCATATACAATATTTACCTTTATCTGTCTAATTTCTTTCATTTACTAGCATGCCCTCAAGGTCTATCCATTTTGTCACATAAATTTTGTTCTTTCGTGATGGAATAATATATATATACATACCATATTTTCATTACCCATTCATCCATCAGTGGGCCCTTAAGTTGCTTCCATTTCTTAGCTATTGTAAATACTGCTCAGTGAATATGGAAGTACATATTCAAATTACTGCTTTCATTTCCTTTATACATATCTGAAACTAGAACTGCTGGATCACATAGTAGTGTTGTTTTTAATTTTTGTATAAATTTCATATCAGCTTTTCTAGTTGCTATAAAAATTTCTGCATATAGAGGTTCTCTTATCTCTGCATCCTTGTCAAATCTATTTAGAGCTAGTCTTTTTGATAATTACCACTGTAACAGGTATGAGGTGATATCTCTTTGTGGTTTTGATTTGCATGTCTCTTGATGACTAGTGATAAAAGCACTTTTCATGTACTCATTGACCATTTGTATGTCTTCTTTGTTCAAATTTTTCCATTTACATCCACTCCCCACTTTTAAATCAGATTGTTTAATATTTTGCTATTAAGTTATAGAAGGTCTTTACTTTTTTCCAGATATTAACTCTTTATCAGAAGTAGATTTTCTCCCACTCAGTCAACTACCTTTTCATCTTATTGACAGTTTCCCTTGCTTTGTAGGAGTTTTTAGTTTGAATTGTACCACTTGCTTTGTTGGTGGTGGTGGTTTTGGTGTCAGTCTACTACCTTTACTTTTGGTTTCAAATTCAAAGAATTACTACCAAGATAAATGCCTAAGGATGTACAGCTTATGTTTTCTTTTAGGAATTTTAGAATTTTAGTTTGTGCACATAATTCTTTAATCCATTTTTGAATTAAGTTTTGTGTATGATGTAAGGTAGTCACCCAATTTAATTCATTTACATGTGGCTATCCAGTTTTCTATCTACCATTTATTGATAAGAGTCTTTCCCCATTGTATATCCTTGACGTCTTTGTTATAGATTAATTGGTCATATATGTATGACTTTCTAGACTCTTTCTCTTTTGTGTGTGTGGGTTTTCTATGCAAAACCTAATATTGATTTTATTTCTTTTTTTTAATTTATTTGTATATATATTTCACATCTTTGTATTCCCCAGGGATCGACCACCACCTTCCATCCCTGACCACTCCTCCTCCCTTCTTCCCCCCACCCCAGTTGTGTACTTTAGTTTGGTTTGTTAGCTTGCTTTGACTTTTCCTCCTGGCCTTTTGCTTGTTTTTATTATATCCCATATATTAGTGAAACCATTTGTTTTCTGTCTTTTTCTTTCTGGATTGTTTCTGCTAATATGATTTCTTCTAGGTATATCCATGTTATCTCAAATTCATCAAATTTGTCACTTTTAATTGATGAGTAATATTCCATTGTGTATATATACCACATCTTTTCCATCCACTCATCTGTCTAAATTCTTTTCTTGTCCACAAATCTATGTGTTTATTTTAATGGTAACATCATATTCTTTTGCTCACTATGGCTTTATGGTATAGTTTGGAATTGGAGCACATGTTAATTCCAAATTGTTCTTCTTTTCTCAATGATTGTATATTCTGGGTCATTTGAGGTGCTATACAAATTTTAGGTTCTTTATTCTATACCTGTGAATATGACATTTGAGTTTTAATAGAAATTGCACTGAAGCTGTAGATGTTTTAGCAGTGTGAGTAGTTTAGCAATACTTCCAATCCATATATTTAAATACCTTTCCTGTATTTTTATTTCTGCCAATTCTTTCATCAATATATTATAGACTATTAGGGTATAGGTCTTTCAATTCCTTGGTTAAATATATTTCTAGATGTATTCTTTTTTGATGTAGTTGCAAATAAGGTTGTTTGCTTAATTCTTTATGATAGTTTACAGTAGTGTCTCTAAATACAACAGATTTCTGAGTTTTAATTTTGTATCATCAACTTTAGTGAATTGGTTATCAGACTTAAGAGGTCTTTTTGGTTGCCTCTATAAGGTCTTTCTATATCATGTCATTTGAAAATAATGACAGTTTTACTTCTTTCTTTTAGATTTGAATGTATTGTCCTACCTTTATATTTATATATTTTCTGCTATCCATACCTGTTCTTATATAACTACCATCTACTATTAAATAATCAGCCCTCCAATTTCACTAAGAAAATATAAAAGTCAGCTGAAAACTTTTCATTTTCCTTTCACCAGTTACCCACTTTTGGTCTGCACACATGCCCCCTATTTGGTTGGCTAATAGGTGGCCTCACCCCTGCTCAGGTGTTGCCATTGGGCAACAAACCTTAGCCAGCACCCTGACTAGGAAAAAAAAGACAGAGAAAGAGGAACAGAGAGACTTGGAGAGAAGTTGCTAGTACTAGATCTGCTGCTCTTGGCCAGTGGCAGGCTTGCTTTACTGATGGATTATCATGTGCAGCATTGATGAATCAATAGATATTGGGTAAGCATGATATTGTCTTTTAGATTTGGGGGAAATTAGGTTTATTTATTCTGGAATTGCCCTTTGATCTAGCTCATGGTGTCAAACTTATCAACGAGGTAACAGTTGATTATTCTGAGGGACATATCATTATAAAAATTCCAAGGAAGGATGCTTTGTCATTCAGATTCAGGATCCAAGGCTTCTATTTCTCTGTTGTGTGCTTTTTGTCATGAATAAGCAGGCATTTTGCTCCTGCTTGTTTATTGACTTTTGCTTATAAATTGCTTCAGCAATCCCCAAACTCGGGCAATAAATTCTAGTGTCACTCACTTTCTCGAGGACTTCATTTCAATTGCACCCTCTACTTCTGTCACCTAGTTCATTCCCCCTCAATGTCCACACAGATTTGAAAATGTCTCATATATTGAAAAATACTTGAGCAATGAACATTTCCTTCAACTCCACATCCTTCTGCAGCTGCTATCTCAAACTGTTCTTTCCTGTGAGAAAGTTGTTCTCTCCTATTGAGTTAAAATTTCCAAAAGTGTCATCTACAGTCACAGCCTCCACAATGTTCTGTCTCCTACTGTCTTGAACTCATTTCAGTTAAGTTTTAGGTCATTACTCCTAAAGGAGATCTAAGAAAATTAAATGCAATAAACTTTTCTGACTTCATATTACTGTCAACATCTCAGAAGTATTCAGGTGGATTTCTCCCTTCTCAAAATGGCAGGAGTTTCTGACTTAACCTCATTAATTATTCTTCTTATCCTGACTTACAAGTGAAAGCCTTGAAAGTTCTATGCTCAGTCTTCAGATCTAAGACATTCACACAACTCAATTTTAGACTCTGTACTATTCCTTAACTGTAGTTCCTTCCTATGGTCCATGATCTATTGGACACCTTTATGCTTGCATCTGATAAATGTATATACTATCATTGTTATTCTCTGTTTTAACTCCACACCCACAATATTCCATAACAACCTGAAATCTCCAGTTGAATATCTGAGTGGGCCACTCAAATTCAATCCTAAGAAGATTGATTCATTTTCCTTCTCAATTTCTGCTGCAAACTTTCCCTCCCCTCTATCTTCCCCATTCCAGTTAATGTCATTACCATTATTCACTTGCTTAAGCGCAACTTTTTAGAAGTTGAGCTTTATTTCAAATTTTCCTCATCTCCCCACCTGCAGTATAACAGCATGTTATGTTGGTTCCATCCTCAACTTATCCCAAATTCCTCTTTTCCTTTTATTTTTGTTTTTCTCTTTGTTCAAGAAGGATCATCTCTTGCCTGGATAATTCTAGCAGTCTCTATCAGTCCCCTAGATGCTCTTTTTCTTTTATTATTTATTCTTTCTGTCAGTCAGAGAGCAGTTTTACATATCAGCTTGTGTCATATTTTTTTGCTTCAAAACTTCTAGTGGATTCTTATTCAACTTAAAGTTCAGAATCCTCACCTTTTTGACAAGGACCTACAGGATCTGTCTTTAGTCCTCTTGCTCTTCTCTTCCTGTCACTCTTCCATTTGGTCATAATATACTTTAATTCTGTTTATAAAGGGACAGGCAGGAGGACTATAAGAGAATAAGGCTAGTCATGACCTTCAAGTTTCATGTTCTTTACCAGACAGAGAGAATTGCTCACTTCAGGGAAGCTCCTATGTGTTCTTACTTATAAATGTAAAGGGGATGATAAAGGAAGGGAAGGTGTTCAAATCTGTTAGAATATATTGAGCCCAAACAAATGAGAACTGAAAGTTTCCATTGGTTCACTGTATGTCTTTAATTGCCTCACCAAGAACACTTTTGAGGATGGAGTGTTTGAGGAATGAAAACCAGAAATAAAAATATCAAAGAATAAGGTGATGGTAAAAATATACAACACAACCATTTGGAGAAATTGTGAAAGGCAAAGAAAAAGAAATTTAGGTCCCAGATAGATATAAGGGTATTCATTTATTTTAACTATCCAGCAGATTAATTTGTTGAGGAATATGTGGTGAGTGACCTTTAAAAGTGTCAGTGACACATTTAATTGTCTAGAGTTTGTGTCCCAAGAGAAAAAACACCTGAAAACTGTGGAACTAAGAGTGAAAAATTATACTAAGAGAAAATCCAGAGGACAAGTAGCCTGATCATTGATAACTCTCTCTCTCTCTCTCTCTCTCACTGACTCACCTACTTTCTCACACATGCACACACACAGCCTTTGGGTATACCTTGTACAATATCCTAGGAATTGCCTGCTGCTGGGAACAGTGTGGAGCTAGTATCTCAAAGACAGTGGCTCACTTCCTTCTTTGCCACACTTTGCTCACTTCCTTTTCTTTTTATGTTAAAGGTCAAAGGATGTCACTGTTAGACCTTATTGATCACATTTTCCCTACAATAAAATATGCATTGCGAGGTAATGAGATCTTCTACACTGAAATTGAATAACCATCTCATGAGGTCCTACTACCCTTTTTTGAGATGTCCGTGCAAATCATGCACATTAGGAGATTGATGGGACAGTGTGGGAATGATATACTGAAAGGATGGTCTCATTCCCAAATTCCTTCATGTTGATGCCAATTACCTAACTCCCATCTTATGAGTCACTGACTTAGGTGACATCAAAGAAACCCACCTTCCCCAGGTCATCTAAAGAAGTTTGACCAGAGGGAAACTGATCACCTATTAAGAAAAGCCATCACCTACCTAACAAAACTTCCCATACTGCCTGATCAAATCCCCTTTCCCAGACCAGATTAAAGGTACACAGCCAGGGGCACCTCTTCGAGCTCCTGCTCTTGGCTGTGTGAGATGCATGCCCAGGCCTCTTTCCACAGAAAGGAGCTTTGTTTCTCTTCTATTTTCTGTTCTCTTTACTTTTTCTTTCATCTCTACTGCTCTCCTTTTGCCAAAAAACCTAACCTAAACAAACTGATAATTTATGACCAGTATTGTGTATACTTGTGTTTTCCTATGTTGTTTTGGATTGATGTGTTTCTTTCAGTCTCAGTATTTTATGCACATTTTTTTAGTTTGCTGGTCCTCTATGTCTACTGAATATATTTTCTCTCAATATATTTATGAGTTTCATGCAGATATTTTTACTTGCTAACAATTTGACTACTTACCTACCTTTCTCAGAGTCCTACATTATTCCTTTTTGTAATAAAAAAGTCCCCTCACTATAGCAGTAATCTCCTTTGTTTATCATATCATCATATGTGAAGACTAGATATCTAGTTTTCATAGTGAAAACTATATAAGTTTAGAATCTGTTATATAATTTTCCCATAAAAAATATCAGTGAAAAGTTGATTAAAAATTGCTATTGAGATTCTGAACTTCATTTGAAAATACCTATTTATTAACATAAACCATTCATACTGTTTTGTATTTCCTTTATTACTAACTCATAAACAGTAACTGAAGTAAATTATACTTCAGTAGCTTTCAGACATCTAACATTGAGTGAACATCTATCATGCTCTCTCCCCAATGCTATTGAAGGGTCTTGCATACCTGTTGTCATGCATGCCTGTTGAATGAAGACCTGCAGACTCAGGTTCTGATCTGAGAGCAGAGGCACATGTGTGAAGCATATGTGATATGTGTAGAGTCCTCTCTCTAGGGGAGATGCGTGTCTGTCTATGTGTGTGTGTGTGTACACGCATGCACACATGTGTGCATGTGTTAGCCTGCAGTGTGGAGACTGGTAGAGCAAACATAAAATAATTTCAGTTGCTGATGAGGGTGAAGATCCAGGCAGAGCTTCAGTCACTCAGTCATTAGATGAACTAGGAACGCCTCATTTCCCTTGTCAATTGGACTGAAGTACATGAACTTGTTGGCCAGATTCACCAGCCCCTCCTGTCACTGACCCAGGTTCCCCCTTTGTTTCTGCAGGGAAGAGACCCAGGAACTGCCCATCTACAACCCCCTGCACAGGTATATCAGCCCTTCCAGGTCCTTGGGGGAGGGGGGCTCTCCTGGGCTCTTCCTACACCAGGGCATTAACAGAGCACTAACCTTGCAGACAGGGAGAAGCTGCGCCTGCAGGGTGGGGACAGCAGGTGCTCAGGCCGCGTGGAGGTGTGGCATGCAGGCTCGTGGGGCACGGTGTGCGACGACTCCTGGGACCTGGCTGATGCCCATGTGGTGTGCACACAGCTGGGCTGTGGTTCAGCGCTGGATGCCCCAAGGGCTGCAACCTTTGGCCCTGGGAATGGTAGCATCTGGCTGGATGAGGTGCACTGCAGGGGTGAAGAGACCTCCCTGTGGATCTGCGCTGCGGAGCCATGGGGAAAGAGTGACTGCAAGCATGAGGAGGACGCGGGAGTACGGTGCTCTGGTAAGTGGAGCCCTAGTTTTTTTGTGGGTGAACTGGGGCATGGCAGGGACCTTTACAGGGCTGGTTGAGGTAGCATTGTTGTACCCAGAAGGAATCATGGTATGTGGCCTTGGGTCTAGTATGGGAGGACTCAACATTGATGTTTACTACTGAAGGCTCAGACAGGAAAGATGGGTTGCCCTGCATAGTGGTCAGTTGCTGCCCTTTAAACTCCTGTTTCTTTAGGGGGAACAACAACGACATGGCTCACCACCACTGCAGGTACCACCACTCGGGGCATGGAGGAAAACATAGGAGTGAGTAGCTCAGGTAAGTGGGCGAACTCACTCTTATTGGGGTAAATGAAGTGAGAAGCTTGCATCTAGAAGCTCTTCCTGGACTCACCTGCTCTTCTGTGTCTTGCCTGATTCCATGGGAGCTGGCAGAGAACAACTCGCCAGACATGGAGGTGTAACCCAGTGACTCTCCCACCTAATTCAGTACAGTGACTCTCTTATTCCCTTGTGTTCTCTCCTGGAGAGACGACAGCAGCCCCCAACTATCCATGAAAATAAGTGGTTCTGCCCTGAGTCTTCAGATAGAGGACACACACCTTTTCAGAGACTGTCACAATGACAAGAATGTATTTCTGGCAAAGTAACCTTATTGATACAGGAAATAAGGAAAAGCCTTGTGCTTGTCATTTGAGTTTTGTTAACTGTGGCAGTTGTAATTCCCCACAGCTTCATCAGTGTCACTTTATAAAATCCCTCAGAACCACATGCACAGACAATAGACACACTCAGGGCTGGATGTGGATGGATAGTATCTTGGGATTTGTGCAGACCTGCTGTATCTGAATACTTATTCATGGTGGTGAAGATCAGAAGACGGCTAAGACAAGGGGCTTCTCCTGGATTTATGACCCTCTCAAACCTCCAGACCCTCTTCTGTCCCCAGGCACTAGCACAGGCTCAGATCCTGACCTTGGTTTCTTCTCCCTGCCGGATATCCTCCGTATCAGTCTGGGCACCCTTTTCTTCCTGATCATGGTCATTGTGGGGATTCAGCTGCACAGACGGAGAGCAGAGAACCAAGGTGGGCCGTGGGGACCCTAAAGGGAAATCGGGGGGAGTCTGCTGAGTCAATGATGTTGCCAAACAAAGTGATCAAGCATTGGTCTTCCCTTTCACATTATGACAAAAAGCCATCTTCTCCATAAAAGCCTTCAAGATTTGAAACACCCTGGTCCAAGGTTAATGTAAAATCTCTCAAAGTTGCAACTAACTATGAGAACAGAATCAGCGGGAATTGAGTGTGGTGTCAGTCAGTGTTGGGAACTGACTCTGTCCCAGAAAGGTCATAAAGAGGGCCTGGCAGACAGAGGGGTTCCCCCAGGGTGAGCGCTGGAGAGCAGCAGGGACTTGCTATTGTTGTAAGCACTATCTCACGGGCTGGCTCTGAACTCGTGCCACTTTCTGCAGCCTCACCTGCTTTGAAAGATGCCGTTGTTGAGACCTTGTTCCAGAAGATTCATAAATCTGCAAAATCAAAGAAGGACCTTTTGCACAGCCCAGGTGTGTCCCAGGCCCTCCTTGTGTTCCTGAGCTGACGGTGGGTTCTCTTCAAAAGCACAGACCCAACCTCTCAGCCTGACCCCCAGGCTGGTGCTCCCAGCCTTCCCCTACATCTCTGCAGTCTCAAGAATTTTTCTCACCTTTGACACTGGGCCTCCTACTAGCAAGGGTTTCTCCATTTGTCTATGGTTTTCTCCTTCCTACAAGTACACTTGCCTGATAACTCAGTGACTAAGCTGCCTTATTACACAGGGAGCTGTGAGAAAAAGGGAGGCCACAGTTCTACCCCAGGTAGTAGAATAGGTTTTCCGTGGACGGTGGGGATGAGGAGGAGGAATCTCACAATTTTTGTGTTGAGGTTGAAGGAGTATCTTCGGTCCACTTCACAAAGACCTTTTATTCTCTCTGCCCATTGTGTGACCTCAAAAATAAAAACACCAAACACAGTTCTCTGTATCCCCAGCACTTCGAATCAATGACAGACATGCATGTAATTATTATTGACTCAGGTCATTTTTCTAATACCATCTGAAACTGACAATCTCAGAATTTCCATTGGCAAATATGGATTGAGCTTGAGATGATGTTATAGCTTTGGGTCATGAATATATGTTGATATATAGTACACCAGATTTTTTTTTTTTTTTTTTTGCTAAGCTCAGAATCTATGAACTGCTGGTGCTGGTGCCAGAGGTCTTATAGGCAGGGGACATAAGAGAGGAGAATATTCCTCCATTATTTTCCCCAGATAATTACTCTTAGGCCTCCTGGAGTGGGGACCAACAAGATTGCTCCTCTGAGTGACAGGTACACGGGTTCCATCTCTTGCCTGCTTTTTTCCTCCACAGCCTCAGGGACAGCCCATTTCCTTTTCCAGATTCCTCCTCCCTTCATCACTGATATGTACATATTAAGATTTGCAACTCTGTACAATGTGCTCAAACATAGTACCTGAAATTCATATCACAATAACTTTTGTTGATGTTTTATGGTATGAGAGACCATGTTATAGAAGTATGATTGACTTCATATATTGGAATATTTAGAATTAATTAATTACTGAGGATATTAAAATCAAATGTATGCCCTGGCACAGCCCTGGAAAGTAGAGATGATATTCATCAGCTGTGAGAATTTCAGTATTAGAAGGGCTGAGCATACCTCACACTCCATTCTGAGTCCTTGTTCATTTCCAGAGCCTCTGGCACAGCCTGTCAGTGACATGGGAGATGTTTATGCTAATGTTGAAGAGTTATCTGTTACTAAAATTACTTCTTCACATGGGAAGAGTGGGAACTGTTTATTAGCAAAGGAAAAAGTTGCTGCTGGAAATTCCAAGACAGGTGAGTGCTCAGTTCTATCTCTAGCAGCTATTTCCTTGTCAGGGGGAAGATGGGTTTGAACCCATCAATTTTCAGTTTTTCTTTTCTATAAACATCTGGGTGCCCTTTTAGATCAGGATGAGGTGTGTCTGCATCTTGTGTTACTTCATCTCTTCGGCAGGGAGCAACATAGTGTGTTCTCATGTCCATTTCCTCCATCATCTTGATGTAACACACCTGTATGAGTAGCAGAAGATTTAGTCCCATTGTTTATACACCAAATTGAAATGTATGTACATTTCGATGAATTTGGGAGCTTGTTAAGATGGTAAAAAGTAATCTGGAAAATTTTCAATAGCAAATGTAAATTAAATTGGTAAGTTACAGCAATTTGTTTATGGGGAAACATATAACTAAATGTTTAAAGTTGACTAAGATGCTATTAATGCAGAGTGTTCCAATGCCATAACTGGAATCATAAAGTCTCAGCAGTGTAAGGAACTATTTTCTCATGTGTCAGTTGACAGATGAAGATCCTTCTTCCTTAGGGCTAAGCTTTCTGCTCCTGAGTGAGAACATGGTGCCTGGAGTGTAGGAGACTGTAGGATTCTGTTAAGCTACTTCCTTTTGGCATCTGACAGAGAACCCAGATGTCTCTTTGAAGACTTCTGGGTCAGGCTTGGGCTGGTATTGAGGTGCTGGGAACCTAAGGGAGTCACCTCCTGCCATCATTTCCTATGAAATCAGACCACATGGGAATAAACATGTTCTTGTCTTTTCTCCAGTCCTCACATTATTGGCCCAGTGATTATCAGCTGTCAAGAACAAGGCAGCTTTTCACAGTGTAGCTGAGTCAGTGTGAACCAGGTCTAGTCTTGCAGTCAAGCTCTGGGCTTAGAGTTTTTGTAGCCAATTTGCACACTTAACTTTGTACCAGAGAGCTCTGTTCTTTTTTTCACCACTGGAACTAACTTCTCTTACTGTTTCAGGCATCTTTCCGCAGTCCCCTCGGACAACTGTCATTTCTAACATGGAAAAGGAAGCATTCTCCTTGACCCTGAAACAAAAAGACCCTGCATATGATGTTATTGAGCTTAATACCTTGTAGTGCCACATTGGGATCAAATAAATTTTCATAGAATTGCTTTGTATTAGTTTCCCAAAATAAATGTGAATTCTGTCTTCTTAATTACTCTAGAGTTTTTGCTTGGGGTTCTGAAAAAAGAGAAATCTTCAAAGACAAGTGCTGTTAAGAATCTAGATACAATCAACCTACTAATCTCAGAAAATTCAGTCTTGGCATGGGGTGGGGTATGGCCCTGCCCACCAGCTGAGTGCTGTGCCATGCAGAAGCACCAGTTCTCCCTTCCCAGTGGAGGACAGGGGAGGCACAGAGACTACCCAGTCTGACACTTGTAATGGTGAGAACAGGCAGGGGTTGGCGGGAGAGGAGTGAGGGTAGGTGGTCGTGCAGGGAGCTGGAGGGGGTTGAGAACACCCACTCTGTTTCACTCTCACTCCAGTTGGTCCTGAAGAGGAATAAGAAGAGCACAAATAATACAAACACTGATATAGAATGGGTGAGGGACAACATAAAGATCCTGTCTACACATCTGGGAAGGACACAAGAGAAGCAACATTGAGAGAGTCATTAAATACAGGACTGGAAGAGCAGCTATGGTGACAACTTATCACAGAATCACACCTATGTCCTCACTGGAAGTGGATGAGCCAAAATTCTACTTGTGATACACCATCTAAGAGAGCTAGGCACCCCTTCCCATTCCACAGGAGAAGGTCACAGAGTCTTGGCATTGGCCTCACAGCAAAGCTGCAAACTGAGGGAAAAGAGACAATCCACAATGGTCATCTGCAAATGCCTGTCTATATTGAAAGCTTCCTTTACTGACAATAGCTGGGGACAAGGCTCCCAAGTCAGAGACCAGAACCATAAGGCGAAGAAGCACAGAGAACAGATTGGAGAAGACAGACCACTATGAGAAGACACTGATAGACCTCAAGTGAGCATGGACTGGCTCCCCAAGGCAAAGTTAATACTGAGCACCTACCAGCATGATTTTCCATGTCACAGGAACACAGCAAAATGTCTCTCACCCAGCAAAACGATACTGCCACAAAGAAGGAAGAGACCGAGGGACAAATATTAACACAGATCAGCAAACAGCAAAGAGAAAGGAGGCTGAATGAACAGAGGGAGTAGCAGAGGGAGGAGGAGGCATTCCAAAAATACCAACAGCCATATACTGATGTAAGAAATTTAAAGAGTGAGCTAAAAAAGTAAAGAAAGGTAGAAAATTCAGTCTTCACTCACACCCCTTCCCTAAGTGAAATCTCAGTGGAAATCTCGGTGTATCACATCCCACATTCTACACTTTTGCTTCGTTTAGTACAGCAAATGTTACACTTTTCTGGAAAAGTATAAAGACCTAAAATCTGGCCTTGAACTAAGTTCTTACAAGCAAAATCAGCTTAGAAACACCTAACTGAATATTCAGTATCCCACACCTCCTGCACTAAACTCAGAAGTAAGATTCAAAGTGAATGGGGACGGTTAGGCAGGAGGGAAAATGGTTGCAGCTCTTCTTATTTTCCCTACTGGTTTATGGAATATTAGTGACAAAATCTACTACTTACAAGAGGGGTCCCTCCTCTGTTATATTTATTCCCCTAAATCCCCAATCTCCATCTCTCCAAATTTAACAACTTGGTGTTCATGGATCCTGATGACTTCTGTCCATCCTCTTCCTTCTCTTTTCTATATCCCCTTCCCTGACTGTTTTTACTTAAAGGCAGGAACACTCAAATTTCCCCATTACAAAGCCTTTTCACTTAAAAGGTTAATTTGTACTTATGTATTTTCTTTAAGCTCTTCCCATTACAAACAAACCTCACCTACATGTTGGAGCTCTGTCAGTAGAGAGTGGGGAGCAGAGGAAAAGGGAGGCAAGCAGACAAGACAAACGATGTCATTCTGCTGTGAGAAAATCACTTCTGAGTCAAATTTGCTTCAGCAACATTTCAAACTTCCATTACCTGCAGGTCAGTACACTGCATGTTTCTATGTCTGAACTAGAATTAATTTAACAAGATTTTACTAGTAACACAATCATTGTTTGAAAATAAGATACAACCAAGGATGTCTATGAAATAATGGGAAACATTTCTAAATTGCACAGTAAATGGTTACTAAACTATATTGGAAAACACGAAATCCTAAGCTGATTTCATGAATCTGTTCACCTATGGAGATTGCTTTTCTATTCACCTCCTCAGATGTTTCCTCACACAGTCATTTAGAGATCAGCCTCATGGAGCTAGTCAGCATTCCCTAAACACATCATATTGCTTTGGAGGCAGGAGTCAAGTCAGAGTCCCTTGTCTAAGTAAGAATGATACCGGCAACATTGTGAATCTGTTTAAAGTAAATGTTGAGTAGCCTTTGACGGAGGTAAGATAATAGTCACATACCTATTTCTTCAGGAAAAGTGGAATTGAGGACCAAGTGTGTAAGAGTAATTGAGGTGAAATTTACTAAATTAGCAACAAATCAGAGAGTACTTTATTCAAATGTTTAATTTTGAACAATTTCTATATGCAAATAAAGGTCAGCATTCTTCCATAATTTACAGGCAACTGGAATATCTGCATCCTCATCTCAGTTTTAATAAAATATCATGGGAACAGCACTGAGAATGCTACTAGGACACTTAGTTCATCCAACACCATCATTCCCAGGTCCTCCTTTCCTCTAAGGAGCAACCAGGAGCGATAGCCTTCATCCACCAGGCAGAGCTGTAGCCTGTCTGAATCTGAGAGTCAGGTAAGTGGGGCATCTAACCCAGAAGACCCAGCAAAAGGACATGACCACAGAAAATGAAGAAACAAATGAACTTAGCATAGATCAACAAACAGCAAGGAGAGAGAAGTCTGAGTAAACAGACTCCTTTTTTCTGGGCCCTCACCTGAGCAGCTGACAGCACTCTCCTCTGAGGCTGCTGATGCAGTCAGAGAGTGAGTATACAGAGGCAGTACCTGCCTGGGTCTGGTTTCCTGCAGAACAGGATGGTAAGAGGGTTAGTGGGTGGAATAGCAGAAAATGAATTGAACTATATGATCACCTAGTTGAGTGGCCTGAGATAAATACTGTGATAGAGCAGTCTTAGCATCATAATTTTTTAGTTCACCTTCCATTTGGAGAGTTCATCTCTAACAATGTCACAGAGTTTTTATTTTCAGCCAACCACTGAGAATAAGGTTAGAAAAGTGGGAGTATACCAATAGCATCTGAATGTTTTGTAGAGCTCCCAAGGCACTGAAGATTTTTGGAGTCAGACTCTCAGAGAGAAGCAAAGAACATTTATTAATTTATTTTATTCTTAATAAATCATTAAGAATAATTAAAAATAATTAATAAATGATTGGCTTGTTCCTAGTGAAGTGTTTGTACTGGTCATGGTATCTTGGGGGCAAAAATGTTTTTGTGACATGAAGGAAGGACAGACGATAATTTCCTGCATCAGGAGGACAGATGATAACTTCCTGTATCAGGAGCCCCTGTTTAATGAGACATTCACTTACCAAACAGAAATGGGAAAATAAGGAAAACCCAACCCAAAGAGGCTAGTGATCATGCTTCCTTACACCAATCTTGCTTTTTTAAAAAGTTATTCTTGAAATTGTTATTATTCTAATCTCAGTTTTCTATTCACCTGACTTTTCTTTCTTAATATCACATGCTTTTAGTGTCTTTGAGCCACAAATTGTTGGACAGTTGGCTTTGGATATGGAGGCTTAATTAGCAAGTATCAAATTTTCTTGGGTCCATGGAGTGATAGAACAGAGAGAGAAACCACTAGTGCTATCTGACCCACACCAGCAGCTGAGCTGAACCAGTCATTGAACCAGACCTCTTGGGGTAGAGGACAATCACGTATCTTTCTTTAAATTAGCTTTTCTAAAAGGTAAATAAATAAACTTTTCTGTGTCCGCTTTAAGGATAGATGACATCTGATGTCAGAACCTTCTCTCACATATAAGGAGAGATTTAAGCTAGAGCTTCTAATTGGTGTTTGAGCCTTAGAAAATTTCTATTTATGGAGTATCTGATGAGAGTAAGATGTTCAACCGGGTTTCTATTAGCCCACGGAAGATGGTGAAGTTAAGGGTGGGACTATATAAACCCCTCCTGGGTGGATTCCCCAGTAAGGATGGGAGTATTCTTTGTATACTTAGGGAAACCGAGGCTATTGCCCAAAACATGAGGGTCAGAAAGACCATGAATGAACACTGTTTTCTCTCGAGACTTACTTTTCCTCTCTGTCCCACTAAGCACCAAAGGTAAGCACAGCCTCACTACTTGAGACCCACAGAGACACTGTCCTAGTCTCAGACTCTGGTGAGGGTAGGGTGAGGGTGAGGGAACCCTAAGATAGCAAAGGAAGCTCCTCTCTGTTGACTACTTCGTTGTGACCAAATGTGGTCTTCAGTGACAGTGAGTGTTCATTCTTCTCTTGTGGGGGCTCTACTTTTCAAGTTCAGTTCTGTGATGTCCAGATGCAAAGTTTGTTCTCAGATTGACTGAGTCTGTGCTCAGCCCTCCCCAATAACACCTCAAAACAGATGAAAGGTCTGATGACTTCCCA
Source organism: Uropsilus gracilis (assembly GCA_004024945.1). Taxonomy (NCBI): domain Eukaryota; kingdom Metazoa; phylum Chordata; class Mammalia; order Eulipotyphla; family Talpidae; genus Uropsilus; species Uropsilus gracilis. The sequence goes on along the minus strand of PVHY01013426.1, from coordinate 920 downwards.
GTTTTCCTGTAATGGATTATGAGTGACTTCCTGGGTTTGCATCTCTGAACCTCCTACCTGCACCCAGTACTCTCACCCCTCAAAATGTTTTGGTGTTATTATTCTATCAGCCTTTGACTGTGAGAGTGCGTGAGCATGGGGTGGGGGGTTGGCAGTGATGTATAAGGAAGATTGAAGAGCTTGTGAAGAGTAAATGTGTGAGCAGGAGCATGTCTGCCAGTGGAAGCCAATTTTCTACAAAGGAACCTACAGAACTCACACTTCAAGGCAGACGACTGGGTTGGGGTGGGTGGGAGCGGTACTGGTGGGGATAATGTGTGCCCATGTCTGTAATGAGAGCAGATATGAATACTTTTCAGGAAACTCTCCCAATAGAAACTTTGATTACATCCCCAGGTAACACAACACCTGCAATCTAAGTCTGGCTGGGAGGTGCTCTTTCTTCCCCAAATTTGAGTTGCATTATCTTGTGGGAGCTGACCTGTTCGGGGGACCCATGCGATGCAGTACCCATGCGGTGGCAGCACCCATGCGGTAACAGCAATCATGGGCGTAGCTCTCTGTCCACACAGGAGGGGTGTTTCTGAGCGCTAACCTTCATAAAGGGTGCTGTCCTCAGACTCCAGGCAAGGGAGTTTTCGAGATGGCCCTCTAATTTAGTAAATAATTCTGAGCAGTCCTGTGGTCAAAGTATTTTCCTATAAAGTTTCTGAGCAAATCAAATTTACCTTGGTGAAGGGAAGTTATATTGTTAGTCAAAACGTTTTAGTTACACTTAGGATAAATCTGCAACCTGTTGATATGTCAAGTCTCAGTAACAAAGTAAAAGATTGCTTTGGAATACTTTTAGGAAGTTATATTGTTAGTTAAAATACTTAAGTTGATGTGTTAATTCTCAGTGGCAAAGTAAGGAATTGCTT